>CAEGAD010004111.1:0-30343 GCA_903067055.1 Poeciliopsis paucimaculata
TTTATTTTTTTTTTTTATTTATTTATTTATTTATTTATTTTTCCTATTTGGAACTAATGGGCTATGGCATCAGTTCATCAGTTAATTGACCTAAAGATTTATTTTAAAAGATACAAAGTTAAAACCCTGAATACATCTTTGCTCTTGTTTTAAACATTTGTTCAAATGTTAATGTGTCTATTCTACACTACAAATGATTATATTGGTTATTAAAATTAATTCACTAAATAGATAATGAGACTCAATATTTATTGAAAAATCTAGCACCCTTTTCTGATAACTGTCAGAAATGACTCAAGTTTTTGACTCACAAGACACTGAGAAGAATGTGATATTTCTCACCAGGTAACGGTTAGTAATTCATTTGTTAAGGTGAGGGATACCCTGTTAATTTCAGTCACAAATGCATCATCTGGCATTTTAGAAGTTTTGTAGAATCATACTGATCACCAATCTTTCCTGCATGGACTCAGAGCCTTTCTGACCTACTCTTTCCTGAAATGCCACTTGTCCACAATAAAACTATTAACCTTCCTGATCCTGTGTGCTCATTGTCTGTATCGGAGTCTAATAAAAAACAATTAATATGACACACATAAATAAATTTTGTGTGTGCCTCTCATACCTTTTTAAAAGCATGAATGCTAGTCTATTTGGAAAATGTAGGACAAACTGGCACTCTGCACAGTAATAAAAATAACAATTATGTTTAAAGAGAGTTCCTTTGCCTATGGTTTTGCTCAAGGTTTGGAGTAGTCATCCTTTATCACACTGTCTGCAATCTTCAGCCCTAGAGTCACATGTGGCAATTTATGCCATTCACAGACAAACTGGAACTCTGCACAGTAAGAAAACTAAGTATTATGTTTAAAGAGAGTTCCTTTGCCTATGGTTTTGCTCAAGGTTTGGAGTAGTCATCCTTTATCACATTGTCTGCAATCTTCAGCCCTAGAGTCACATGTGGCAATTTATGCCATTGCCATTAACCTAGGCCACTGATGTTATGGCCTAACATAACATCAATGTTAAAGAAAATACAGTAGGAGAGTGATTCACCCAAACGCTTCACCAATGGATTGCACAAATTGCTTCAGTCTCAGATTATTCTATTGCAATAAAATGTTTTTAACCTTTGGTTATTTGGGTATTATGAGTATAGAAAATCTGCATCGGCAACATTAATGCTTAAAAACAAATTATACCTTCAAAGCAAGTATTCAGATTCCATTAAAAAAAAATAAATAAATAAAATTCCCAATTATGAATTAATTAAATTTTGTCGCATTATGAGTCTAATTTACCAGCAAAAGAGATTGATCCATTTTCTTCATCCTAGGACACTAAAAGTAAAAATGGTCTCACACACACCGAACTGCGGACATCAACTGAGTCCCCTTGTGAGATACAGGGGTAAGAATTGTACCCCACTGCCTCTCAATGTGCTTACCACTTTCTCATGGCAGCATTTTCTCACCACTACTCTGGTCTAAAACTAAGACAGCGCCTCTGTTACCAGGTCAGTCAGACTATGGTTGAGTGTTTTCTGTCTCTGTCTATTGATGAAGCCTTGTGAGTTTACAAGTGCCTGTGAACGGAGACCATCCTCTGGGAAACACAGAACTTTGGTGATCTCAACCTTTTGTTAAAAAAAGAAGAAGACAGTGTGTCTTCCACTGAAAGTGATAATAGTACATAGTTATATCTGTGTTTTAGCAAAATATTTGCTAAAATAGTTCTGCACTGGATCAAAGTCAGTGTTCTAATTTCTAATACTTTATTTTGTAAATCTTTTATGAGTTTCCGAGTATTTTATTTATGGTTTGACTTGTCCATTCTAAGCCCATTTGCTTTCTCAAAGATTACATATTGTATACTGAGGGTTCTAAATTCTACTTTATAACATTGTAATCATGCTTTAACATTTTGAGTCTTCAGACTATTTTTCATTTCTTTCAAACATGTTTTTTTGTCCGATGACGTGATTTATTTTGGCTTTATCTTTTTTCTTTGATTTATTGGCTTTTGGTTCTATTAACTGATGATGATGCATATAGTTTTGTGGTTGCAATGCAAAAAAAAAAAAAAAAGGGGAAAAAGTTGAAGGTGTAAAGTACTGTTTTATGTACATATGATATTTAAGAAGGAGGACATATAAGTTTTAACACACTATTTTCTTTATTAAAAAACGTAACATTTTACATTGTCTTTTAATACATTATATACATCTTTTGCACCATTAGATCTGTTGTTATACAGAACACTGACTTCATAGATATTACAACGCAAACCTTTATTAATTAGAATGATCATCTAAATTGTTTTCTGGTCATTTTCAAGTCTTTCATTAGTCTAAGGCACCCAAACTTTGAGCTGTTCAGAAGAAGAGGTAACTGCTTAACACATCTATGTTTGCTACCACCCCAATTCACTTAAAGCATTATATCGTCCAGTGTTGCGTCTGCATTTCCTTGAAAAATGCCCTTTTGCATTAGACATTGGACAGAATGAATACTCTGAGGCCAGGTCTTTATTTGATGTTGCTCTCAATCCAGTCTTTAAAGTTAGCCACACGTGTGTAAACTGTATAGAGTTCAGGATCACATTCCCCCTTATCGTAGCCAAAGCTCACCAGTCCCAGGAGTCTCCACAAGCCTTTGTTGTCCTTTTGCATCTGAGAGGACTTTGAATTATATTTGACCTGGTTCCCAGAGTTGGCAGGGAGGACAAGGATGCCCCCAGTGTCAGACGGACATATGTTAGATGGACCATAGTCAGGTTTTTGGCTTGCACATAGCATATTGTCTGTAACACTGACCGGCATACCGTTACGAGCATACTGATGCTCACACGGGACTATATCAGCAAGGTGAACCAGCCCAACCCTTGCCTTTTCCTCGAGGCCCAAACTAGAATCCTGCAACGGAGACCAGCCTGTCACAAGCCCTTGATCTGATGAAACCTCTTCCTCCTCATTCTCTGACAGGCAGAGCGGCAAGACCTTTTCTCCAATTCTTGCCTTGTCTAATAACTTGATAACAGCAATGTCAGAGTCAAGAATATAAGGATCGTAATTTGGATGCACAGCAATGGAGCTCACCTAAGAGAGAAAGAGATTTGTAACTTTATTAGATTTCTTGAACAGCACAATTGGAAAATAAAACATCAAGAAGTTTACCCTGAGATGTTGAAGACCCTTATTTTCCCTGCGGTCATTGCGATAGTGCTTCCCAACGACCACCTTGATGGTGGCTGTATCCACAGGATACATCTTTCCAAGCTCTGTCACACAGTGAGCTGCAACTACCAAACTCCTTTGGTTAACCAGAGCCCCGCTACAGACAAGCTGCCAGTCAGAGGCCTGATTTAGGTTGCTACTGCTGTCTCCAGCATCTTTCTTCAGTGTTTCGTCCTGGTTGCTTGCCTTCGTCACCTTAGTCTCGGTCTCCTTGAGGGAACGGCGGTATATGGCTGCCAGCCAGGGCCAGTGAGCCTCTTCTGGCCTCTCTGGGTCAAAGTTTACATGTTTCCCACAGACTGCCAAAAAGGAAGAAACAAAATGAGAGGTGAGGCTTATTATCAAGGCAAAACAGGAAGATACAGAAAAAAAAATTACTTAAATAAAGACTGAATTAAGAACTTACAGACTTTTAATGATTTTATTTCCTTTGAAGAAGGATAAAAAGCAAACCAGTGCCATAGTTGGCAATGTCAAATGCCAGGAATTATTTGTTTGCTTATCTGACTAATAATCTAAAAGGCAGAAAAATAAAATAAGATAAATGTTTAACTACTTGTTGGTCTTCTTTTTCTTTCAGCTTTTCTCTTTCTGGGATGCCACAGCAAGTCATCTGTCTCCAAGTAACCCTGTCTTCCTCATTACATCACTTCATGTTCTCTTTCACTTCATCTATAAATCTGCTAGACCTTCATCTAGGTCTCCTGCCTGGCAGTTCCAGCATCAGCAGTCTTCTACTGATGTATTCACCATCTCTCCTCTGCACATCTCCTAACCAGCTCATCTAAGTACTGGATTTACTTATTTTTCATCATCTGAGATGTATTATTTATTAAATACACTCCATAAACAACTGTGATTTAATAGTATTAAGACTCCTTAAGCTTTTTCAACTTTCTGATGCTACAACTGCACATTTCAATGGCTTTTGTTGGGATTTTATGTACTTTACCAACAGATATGAAGAATAATTGTGAATCATAAGAATAACATTTTGAAGGATTGCAAGCATTTGCAATTTTATGTACTTCTAAATAAAATCAAGCACAGCCTATGAACATAAATAGTACATATTAGGGGGTAAATAGATTATTTGTTTAAAAAAAATACAGATTTATCTGGTATTCCATTCCAAGGCCAAAGATTCTAAACATACAGCGAGAGGTTTAATGTAATGGAATCTGTGCAAGTGTCCAAATACCTCAGATAAAAGCAATAACATTACACAGGCATTTCAAACTTATTTACTTATTTAAAAGTATATTCCTGTTTCCAAGCTCTGTCACACAGTGAGCTGCAACTACCAGACTCCTTTGGTTAACCAGAGCCCCGCTACAGACAAGCTGCCAGTCAGAGGCCTGATTTAGGTTGCTACTGCTGTCCAATGCTAGAGGTATGAATAATATTTTTTTTTTTTTATTGCATTCTCGAATAGTGCATTTTTATAAAATGCTGCTGTTGCTCATGACAAAAAGAAGAGCAATGCTCTACCACTGATAAAATGAAAATTGAATTGCAGCTTACATGAAAACCTTTTAAATAAAAGTTAGTATTGTTTTAAAGTCTCTTTATATTTATTTCTTAATTCAGTATTACACATCAGTTACAGTTATATTATCAGTTGTTTTTTTTTTTTGTTACTGAACTGCTTGTAGAAATAAATAAAACAAAGGCAAAAATTAAATCTGTGTTCTACAAAGAGATGTGGTTATATTTAAGAACAAAAAAACGTGCTTTGTGGATATATGTGAAAAGGTTTTAAACATTGCTTCCTTATGATCATCAAAAGAGACATCGGACATACTACATAATAATTAATCTCAAATCATTCCAGTTTAAACCATCTGTAAATCAAGCACTGCATTCAATACAAATCTAATATAGACAAATTAAATCAAATTAGACTTTTTAGGTTATTGTCTTCAATCCCACAACTTGTGGTTAGTTTTTTTGCAACAGTTGAATTTACAGCCATCCATTGCATTGGGCCTGGTGTTTATCTGTCAGTTAACTTCACATTTCTCAGAAAAAACCCTAAAGGCATACTTTCATCTTTTTTACTGCAGCAGTCTTTCACTGAGAAGTTATGAAAACTTAAAATCTTATCTACTTTAGATATCTCCCATAACGTCTTCAGGTTAAAGACACAGAAAGATAGAATGAGGCCATGACAAAGCACATATTTGCATGTAAGAACAAATCTCATACTAAAATGCAATAACTGCAATCTTCACGAGTATTGTAATTCATGAAACCTTTGTTATTCCATTATGACTATAAAACTGATGACCAGTGTTTTTGGTGTAAAGTAAGCCAGTCTAAAAGGCAATGCATTCCAGTAGTTAAAGGGAGATTAAAATTAGTGTACAACCCTGTAATTTTCTGTTAAACAACCCACGCTGGCGCCATCTGGTGGGCAGTTTGATGCTTGATCCTTTTCTAAATTTTCACCCAGAAGCATCAGCACCAAAGAAAAGCCTATTAAGAGCTAAGATTAAATTATTTGCACTGTCCTGTTGCACTTTAGCCACCCATATGTCTTAAAAGAGTTATAAATGACATCTCTTCATTGTGCTTCCATGCGCACCGTAAAAAAGTCAGTAACATAGCCTTCACTTGAAAGGCATTTTGTTGTTTATGTCATTCATTATGATATAGTAGAAAGTTCATTTGGTTTTGCATGTTCTATTTTGCTTGCAATGTTACATTGTGGCAAACTGTTACCTTTTCTCGGCAACTAATTTCAAACATTTTGGTGCCAAAATACCTGGTGCAAATGTACTACTACATAAATGTCTAATGGATAGCTAAGTATTCAGCTATTAACCCAATGGTGGTTTAGCAGACTAGTTTCTTGTGAATAACTGGTTTTAAGTCAGTGTAAGAAAAGCCTTCAGTGTGAATCAGTATATTACTAAAAACATAAATTCTTTATAATGGGAATAGGTGGTACAGGGATTTTAACCAAATGTGGGATTTTCTTGCCTTTTCAGGATGGCAACATTACATTTGTGTCTTGGTTTAGTTCTGCCTCGGTGTTAGCTCTGTACTTTTTCTTTAATAAACAAACATACCATGAGAACAGAAAAAGACTGTTCTTTTTGACTTATATATAATTGAAAATGACTTATGACTTATATATAAGTCATATAAGTTTATAACTTAAATTTATATGACTAATTTTCTATTCTGATTAATATTTTTAAATAAATATTTACATCATTCTCCATCGCTTAGTCCTAAACATTTATGAATAGTAAACTGTAAAGAAATTATCTAATGGCCTTTTATGATTGCAAGTATATCAAAGCACCAGTCGTGAACTGTGTGTCTTCTTCTGCCGCAGGACCATAAGTGAAGCCATGCTGCCCTCACCTGGTGAACATGAGACATGGCGTCCGCTCCATTTCCCTGTCTTTAAGCATGTGCGCCGAGCGCTGCCAAAGTGATGATAGTACTGAGAAGCACACTCATACTCAATATGGGTGTAAAGGTGATGGAAGCCCTGGGATAACTGAGGAAGCACTGGGGAACTTTTAGTGGGCCCAACAGACTGGAGCTTCTGGTTGACTGCAGAGGAAAGGAGCCTGTGGACGATCGTCTTCCTGTGGGGCAAAATAACCTCTTGAAAAAATAAATAAATGCTTTCTCATGCAAGTACTGAAAAAAAGAGTTTTTTCTGATCTGAAAGTTAACCATTTTAAGCACTGTTCAGGCAGGTCAATTACTTTTACTTCAATGTATTTGTGCAAAAACATTAATAAGCATACCTGGACGGTACCTGTGGTGGCAAAATGTTTTGCTTGACCAGTTCTGATACTTTGGGTTCTCGACATGCTGTGAATAAATAATAATAATAATAATAATAATAATAATAATAATAATAATAATAATATAAATGATAAGAATATTTTCAGAGCATGTCCGATACAAACATTAAGATTTAATTGACATCAGGTTTAAAAGTGTATGTAAAACCTCTCAACTAACATAAAACATGGGAATTGTAACAATGGGAATTGTTCTTTGCAGGAAGGGAGTACTCTGAAGTATTTACTACTTTTCGTCTGCTTTGGATTGTTGCCTCTTTCTTCAGGAGAGTAAAGAGAGAATTTCCCTTATTTATCACTTGGCAAAATCTGCAAAACATTTAGACCAAATTAAAATAAACATAATATACCAGTACCTCTGAGACAGAAGGGCTGCTTGCCACTCCAGGTACCATCTGGCTGACAGGTTCGCCTTTTATCGCCGCTGAGAGCATATGAGTGGTTGCACATAAACTCCATAGTTTCCAGATCCAAGCCTGGCACTACTTGGTGGTAGCCATTGTACAAGCGAGGAAGAGGAGGACACCTCCTTTCTGCAAAATTGGAACACACTGTAGATGAGTTTAAAAACTCAGAACATTTTTATTTGTATTTTACTTTTTAAATAAAACTCTTGCCTGTTTGGCTCTGGTTGACTTCTTTGTCTTTTTCTCTTTCTTCCTTCTTTTGTCCCAACTCCTTCGTTTTTTCTAAGGAATTTTTTCCAGTTTCGTCTTTGGTAGTAAGAGATTTTTCCTTTGTTTTCCCATTTTCCCCATTCGCTCTGTACAAAGTGTACTGTGTCACATTAATTCGAGAGGGATCAATTTTCCTCACTGTCGTTGGAGATCCAGTGGTGTTATTTTCTTTCTTTGTGTCCTTTGAGTCCTGAGAGTTTGTGCTGTTCTTTGTCAAATCCAGCTCAAATGCTTCCGCAGTGGTGTCACCCTCAGACACATTCGTCTTCAGTTTTGTGTCATTTGGGCCAAATTTATCTGGGTCTCTTTTTCCATTGATCTGCTCCTCTTTTCGTTCCTTCTCTTCCTGCCCTTTGTCTTTTTTTGGCATTATTTCTGTGGTGTTAGCCTTCCCTTTCTCTTGCTCAGGGACTGAACTTTCTTCCTTTTTCTCCGGTGGCTTTGGTCCCTCTGGTTCTTTTTCCTCAACTGTGTTAAGCCTGCTGTCTGTGCTTTTAGGATCCACTTCAGTTTTTTTGTCTTCAGTGGGCCTCTCTGATCCAGTATTTGTTTCTTCTAAATCACCTTCGTCCTTACCTTTGTCGACAGTATTTTCTGGAACTGTTTCAGTGTATTTATCTTCAGTGTCCACCGATGTTGTGTTCTCTACCCAAGAGTATATATCTTCCCTGCCAGCACTTCCTTTTTCTGTTGTGTTTTGTTGAGGTATCTCTTTAGCTTTACTGTTATCTTTCTCCCTCTCTATATCTATTCCTTTGCCAGCATCTGCCTCTTGCACTTTGTTTTTATCTTTTTCAGACTCAGTTAGAGTGTTATTCACTGTGGATGAAAGAAAAGGAAAAGATCTTAAGAGAGACACTCAGAACAGTTTCCATGTCCCTCAAGGTTTGTTTTTTTTAAGTATCATCACATTGCAACCAAAAAGGGCACATATATATAATATGGATGTCATCGGTTAGACCAGCATGAACTCCTGCCTAATTGTGAAGTAGACAGAGAATGACATATCAGTTTTTTTTTGTTTTTTTTTCTTTAACAAATGATCAAGCTATTTCCGGTCATAACAGGAAAATCTGTCAACATGTTAATTATTAGTTCACCCCAAATCAAATTTTGACCACTACGACTGGCATGTTGGAAAAATACTGAAAAATACTGAAAAATAAAGGCAGTATCTTTTAAAGTACATATATAGTGGTTCAGTTTAGGGTGTGGCAGAAAACTTTACATCACCCTAACGTGCTACACTCACTGCAAAAACTGTTGATGGGAGACTTAATACTGGGGATAGTTTTCTTTAGCAGGGTTAGTGAAGGCAATCAATTCTTGAAGAAACGCAGACACAAACATTTATAAGTGAAGTTTGTGTTCTATTAGAAAAATAACCTGAAACAGCCATCGAAATGGTTTAGATTCAAGATGAATAATGACTTGGAATGTTCAAGTCAAAATCCAGATTGTTGCAAGAGTTGAAAAATTGTATTCACAGAAACTTTCTCCAATCTCACTGAGCTTGAGAAATTTTACAAAGTAGAGTTGGCAAACACTTTTGTGTTGAGAAACAGACACCTGCAAAGGCAGCAAAAGATGCATAAAGTATTGCTGAATTCAAATGCACTTCAGTTTTTTTTTTTTAATTTGACACATTTTTGGAAACCAAATATGCACTACTTCTGTCATATAACATGCTAATAAATTACACATAATGTTATGTTACATTATGTCATGTAAAAGGTATGATGACTTTTTTAGACTTCAACAAGTGTTCTGTAAAACAGGCTTGGATGAGAATTTTGTCTTCATGCTGAACATCTTTCTAACTTATTTCTTAAAAGATATCTTTATAAAAGAAACTGATTGCTATGTAAATATTTGACCCACAGTCGGATTGTTTTTATGTTATTTTTATGTTGCAGGAAACATAGTCTGACCTTTAGAGCAAACAGGAGGAGTCCCACTCCAGGTGTTGTTTGGGAGGCAAGTTCTCTGGGAGATCCCAATGAGTTCATAGGGCTGGTTGCACATATACTGGAGTGCTATGAGAACATCATTTGGTCCATACACCAACAAGTGGTCACCATTTACTGGCTTGGGTGGTAAAGTACAGACTCTTTCCACTGGCACTAGAGACAAGGAAAGAAAATCAAGCTATTTTCCATGATCTACATCATCCCTCAGGCTGTGTGAAAAGCTTACAAAAACAAGAGAGTGCCACACTGAATACCCAAATCCACAACTGTTAGTGTTTGGAAGAAACTAAATCCCATATTTTATCTTACCACATTCAGGTGCTGTTGCACTCCAGGTGCCATCGGTCAGGCAGATGGCAGTACGAAAACCCCGCAGTTCAAAGCCCGGGTCGCAGCGGTAAGTGATGCGAGAACCAGAATGTAGAAACAGACCCTCTGTAGAACCATGTTTGGGCACCGGAGGCCTGCGGCATCCCACCACTAAGAGGAAATACAGACTTGCACAGTTTATTAATGAAAACATGCTGCTTTCATTTCCTCTTTCATAAACAAATAGTGGATGTTCACAATTATGAAGTATAGAAGGCATCTTGTACGTCTCAAACTTTGTTTCATTGTACTCGTAGTTGTTCAGTGTTCTAAACAAGTACGCAAATCAATGCAGTCATATCCCTTTGTTTTTTGCCAACAAGCAATGGACTGACAAAACTCAAACATACTGCTTTCCACTAATAAAGTTCCAAAGATTTTAAAGCATACCCTGCTATCACAGGGGCTTGTTTACAATTAATTTCCCCCATCATGGTAAAGTGTGAACAGTTCACAGCGAAACTTTCACACATGGCTTGTAAATTAGCCAGAATAGATGCAATAAAAGAGCTGCAGTCAAACTGTTCAACTTTCCACTGTCGTAAAATAGCATTTATGAACTGAAGTGAGACAAACTGATGAAATGGTTGTGGAACAGATAAAAAAACTCAGTTATTCCTGTGTTGGATATTAGATTTTTTTGTGCAGATTCTAACATGCAATTTCTATGTCCATATTTATCCTAAAAGACCTGCAACACCAAGAGTTAAGGTCACGAAGAAAGTACATTAAAACTGCAGTTTTCCTTGTCCGATAATCTCTCAGGAATATTTATGTGTTGATGTGAACTGCAACATCTCCAAGAAACTTTCTTTGGCTTTTTGACTTGGAAAGAACAATTTATGATCTAGGCATGTTTTCCTGCGGCCTCTAACTCTTTTATCATCATTAAACAGAGTTTTGCAATATGACTCAGATGCCAAAGGATCAAAAGAATTTTCTATTTTGAAGATCTCTTGACAAAATATTTATTTCATCATGTAAAAAGAATAAAAAAAAGAAATAGAATAAAAATGGATAGCACAACAGCAAACTTACCAACAAACCGAACAAACAAACCAAGGATTGATCAGAGAAGCAACAAAGAAGCCCATAGTAACATAAAGAGCTGAAGAGTTGAAGAACCCAGTTGGGGAATCTGTTCACAAGACTATTAGTTATAGTTTCTATGCGTCTTGTCTACATGAAAAATCCATTCATTGGGGGAGACAAAGTTCCATTCACAGTTTTCAACATTTAAACCCTGGTTAATTTTAGAACTGTTATCAAAATGTGATATTTTGGACTGTGTACAGTTTATGTAAAATAATACAAGCCTAACCATTATACATTCATCATACTCTGCGTGTAGTTTTAGCAGTGGCAGAGAACAAAGTGAACGAAGCCATTCAGTCCGTGTCGGCCACGATTCAGAATATTGAATTAACAGCCGCCTCATTCGGATCGGCACGTCTCTTTTTGCAAAGGATTACGATTGTTTACGGTGCAGTTCCTGGTAAGCTACTTAGCATCGAGCTGGAGCATTACAAAAATCACCGAAAAACGTTAGTGATTGGGTGAAATTTAAAACACATCACTACTCCAGGAAGCAATCATTTCTCAACAGCTGAGAGTTCAGACCCTCTGTATGAAGTGAACAGTGTAGGACCAGCAGCCATTTTTTTTTTTTTTTTTTTTTTTTTTTTAACCAGGCTAGGAAGAGTCAGGAAAAGGATTCAAAGTTTTATGATCTGTCTTTATTTTTTTGTAAAAAAAAAAGAAAAAAAAAAGAAGAAAATCTAAAAAATTTTTTGTAGAGCTATCTTTTGCTGCATTTACATCCGCAAAGCTCCAACAAGTTTTTCTTTCAAGTTTACACTGTATTTAGCTCCTCCCCTATGTCTCTGCAGCTTTCCTGTACTTGTTGAAATGCGTGATGCAGCCACTGTCATTTGTAATTACTCTGTATAGCAAGTCAGGGCTCTCGGGTCGCGAGAAACGATTGCTTCCTGGAAACATGCGATGTTAATTTTCTGCCACTGCTAGCATTTTACATGTAAGCCAAAGATGTTGAAACCAATGCACTTTCTTCCACAGTTGACATAGAAGTCTTCCAAAAAACTACAAACAGGACATTTTAGGAGTTTCTTTAAACAGTGACAAACAGTTGCAGAGTCAAAGATTCTGAAACCTGGGTCTTTATAGCTCCTTCATATTTATCACAAACTTCTTGTCCTGCTTCATGCTCTCTCTGACTGTAATTTCAGCTATAATGGACAGTCATTTGTTGTTTTATTAGCTGTTGTGCCATCTGTTTTTTATTTTCATTTATGTTTTATTTTTTGGGGGGTCGGGAGGTGGACATTGATTAGATACATTGTTTCTTCATTAAATTTCACTACAGCTGTTTCTCTGAGATGACTGCTGTTCCTTGGTCTATTATGCAAACAATTTTCTGAGAATTTTACATGACACCTGCACCTGCACTGAAATTCAGTTTCACAAAAATAAACTCTGTTTACTAGTTAGGTGGCTGTTATCACAGAAAATCAAAGCACAGTGTTGTAAAAATCCACAATGTACTACAGCTTTCTAATTTAAAGTCTAATTATATAAATTTTCCTTTTTATTAAAATTTGATTTTGTTGAATAAAAAAAAAGAAAAAGAAAAATGGGATGTAAATACTTTTGTGGTGTACGTTATCTGTCCACAACTAAAATAATTACAAAATGTATTGTTTTAATGTATCCTCCCTTGAATAAGAAAAACTGATTAATTGGGTGAATTTCAGATTTTTGGGTAAAAACTAATTTTATATTTCTTGAGAACCTCAGATGTTGGAGGCAGCTGCAGGGAACTCGGTCCAGACCACAAACATTTCCCCCATGAATCACTGGCTGACTCAGGGTAGAAACACAAGAGGAAAAAAAAGCTTCAATGAATAAATACATTTTTGATAAATATGCTGTAACTAGGTGTGTCTCCTTTTAGAATTACTGAAATAGTGATTCTATCTTTTTTTATTTCCTAAGGCTCAGTACAGTCCATGCCACATGAAATTGAATATTCAAGGCATAGAGTCCAAACCTGAACACATTGTAAATACCATAAACAACTTTAAGCATTTTGTTTGCAGTAATAAATCCAAAACACGTACCATTTTCACACCTCTTCCCTGTGTAGCCAGCTAGACAGGCACAGTGGTAAGTGTAAGAAGTGTCCAGAATACAAGTCCCATCATGCAGGCAAGGGGATGAGCTGCAAGCTGTTGACAGGAAAATATGACACTGAGATACAGCCATAATTAAGAATTAATCACCACACATAAATGCCTGTCCATATCATATTACATCCTTCATGTTAAAATCTGAAGTCTTTATTGCTTTTTAAATGCATGTGGGCATTTTACACAAAACAACCTCTGTTTATTTTTACAACTTTTGACTTGGCTACTAGTGAGTGATGTGTGCGTGTGCGTGTGTGTGTGTTTCCTGTAGGTTTGTAAGTTTAAAAAAAAAGAAGGCTTTTTGTTTTCCCAACTGACTAATAACAGACTCAATACTGTGACGAAGGCTTTTGCCTTAACATGTAGGTGCCAGTCGTGCACTATTATAGGCATTTAAAAAGGCCACAGCGTGCCATGGAAACTTCTTTCTTGTTTGCATCTGTTGTGGACTACAGTTTTAAAGAGCCTCTTTATTCAGTATAACTTCACAAATGCCCTTTTATTTATTGCACATGACACAGTTCTCATTTACAGAACTAAGACTTGGTTTTGGTGAAAATTGTTCTCTTGGGTAATAGCTAAGGCGTAACCAGAGCTGGTTACTACATTTATTTATTTAAGTGGCTGCAACACTGCTTTTATTTTCTCTTGTAGTTGACCCACCTGAATTTTCTTGGAAAGTAGCGAAGAATCCATCAAAATTCTTATAACCATCAGAAACAAACAAAATGTGCAACGTGTTCCCAGAGCTCTGGAGTGCAGCAGGTCGATTGTTCCCGCAGAATCTACCAATGACACGAGAGTCGATACTGTCGCCATCCCGTACCTCCACAAAGTCATAGCGACAGGAAGGGTGAAATTCTAGACTCAGCATCATAAACCTGAAATCAGAAGCATAGTTACAGTCAAAAGTTCATGTAGTTCACCATGGCTACTAATATAATTTTGGGTTTTAATGATGCACCTAAACTTTTTTTTTTTTTTTTTTTCCAGAGTGGCATAATCATGTTATATAAACATATATTCTTATGCTATGACTGTGTTTAACTGGTTTCACTGTGGGCATTTACATTGCTCCAGCAGCAAGGATGAAAACTGATGATTCTTAAGAAACCTTTTTTTCCCATTCCTACTCCTCTGGAGCAACCCTACCACTACTAAATATGGTTGAAGAGGAGGTCGAACATCAGATTGAAGAAGTTTAAATGGAACAGTTTCTGTCAGCAATTCGGCCTCATTTATTCCTCTGTTGCGTTCTTCATCTCACTCCCCCAAGCCATCTAACTGCATAATTGGTTCTGCATGCAGAATCTAGCAATCAACGCTGCCACAGAATGGGTCCTGGATTCCTGCTGCCTTCTATTCTTTTTGTTACAAATAGCAATGATTTGTTTCTTTTGTGTTTGTTTTTAAATCCAACCTGAAAACAGCTTAAGAATCTCTGAGAGAACCATGCGACCAGAGTTTCCCTTGTTTGCCTTCCTAGGCTGTCATATCACAGAAACACTCACTGCATAATGGCAGTTTCAGCAAATATGGCAACCGAATTTTAGATTAGTAAGTAACCTTGATCTTTTGTATCTGTTTTTTAAATGTTATTACTTACCATTATTAGGTAAAATAATTTCCACCGATTGTGCAGATTGTTTTGTTTGCTTTTTTCGTATGAAAACAATGATAAGGCTTAAGATGTGACTATCCTAACAAAAGCAAGATGGAAGGTTCTGAGTAATGGTTAATATAACACTTACATGTATTTACTAGCTATAACTTTGTTTACATGAAACATGAATTTGGTGAGATAATCATCTCTTAGCAACAAAGTCATATCTCAATCCTCAACTTTGCTTTTTTATCATTTCTTGCACCACATTAATGGATTTCTTAATGCGTAAGCCATATTCACCACCGAGCATTCGATTAAAAATCTGTGTATGTTCTGTTACATCGCTGTGTTTAGCTAAACACTTTCAATAATATCATCCGCTTTCCTTGGAACTTATTCACCACGTAGATCACTCTAATTGTAATTGCCAGCTGTTGAAAGTCTGTTAAATATTTTTTTCTTGACGTTGCAGAAACATGTTAATTGCGCATTACTTCCAAAATTAGAAATACAACTGTTAATAACTTAAACGGACCTTTAAATAAAATTTATAGAGTCATTTTCAGAACAGTGTGTGCTCTAAAAAAAGAGCCGCTTTGGGATCTTAATGTGATTTTAAGTGAATGTAGTAACGATAAGGAGAACGTTAGATACTTTATTCACTTTGTATCAGCAAGTGATTTTGAGAAAAATCAAGAAAATCTGATAATTAGGATTAAACATTTCTAAGTTTTCCATAATATCAGACAGTCTCTTATGACACTGAAACCTGGACGAATGGAGATTGTTCTGCTGCAGCTTCTACTAACTAATATGACTTGCAGTTGAGACATGTTAATTTGAATATTGATCAATAACTTAAATTTTGACAGAAAAAAAAAAAAAGTAGTGAACTTTCAGCCTAAATGTGGTCTTGCTAAATCTTTGTTCAAAAGCTTACTTGTAAAACTCTTTATGTGAAATGGGAAACAGGTACAGAAATAGAAAGTTACCATGGCACAGCGAAGTAATGACTTTTCCTGAAAAATGTGGTCTGTTATGGTTTTCAAATTCTGCTATAAACTTGCCATTAGTCCACAAAACACGTTATGCAGAAATACTTGAGCAAAGTGGAAATTTAAACAAAGGAGGGCAGTTAGTAATGGCTATTTCAGATGGTCAATGAACATACCATTAACTTTGACCACACAAAATATGTTTTTGTAATTTCGAAGTTATTGTAAGAAACTGGTCATTTTGTGAATTCTCATAACCTTTTCTGAGACACTGCTAGGATTTTCTTTGGAAAGTACAACTTAAATCTGCAAGCAGCAAATTAAAACAAAATGCAGAGCATCTGCATAATGGGCTATTCACATACAGAAACTACTTCCAATAATTTAATTGACTTAATACCAATTTTAAATATACTTTCATTGAGAATGTAATCCATTTTGTTATGTTAACCAATCCCCACAGGTTGTGAACTTGGCCTCTGGCTTGTGTGCAAGTTTGAAATTGCAGCTATCAAACTTACTTTAAATACATGTCTATTAAATTAAACTTCTATTATTAATTTAGATCCAATTAATATAGCAGCATTTCTGCCAGATATATTAAACCATTGTGTGGAATCATACCTTATCATTAGAAGTAAATATGAGAACATAATAAAACAAAAAAAATAATAAAATAGCAGCTTTCATTTTAGGTTTTCTAAAAACAATGTCTACAGCAGAAGTTCCACAGTTTCCCACAGTTTTATAGAAACACATCAAGTCCGTTAGAGCTATCTCTAGCTATGGACACTATGTATTGGCATATCATCTGAACTATTTGCCTTTCATAAACTCTTAAAAATATTGGTGGTAGACCTGTTTCCAATTGTGTTGTGATTATTTCCTTCTTGTTTATTTTGTTTTCTAGGTCTTGTCCTATTGTTGAAATTTAAGGTGTTGCCATATGAGTTAATTCCTTTGTATTTATTGTTCTTTATGCCATTGGATTTTGTTCTCTTGAATCAGTAGTTTTCTTTAGTAGTTGTTTTTCTTTTTTCTTTGAGTCTCTGTTCTGCTCATTAGTGTTAATTATTCATCTCTCTCAGTCTACTTGTTTGCCGACCTTCACAGCTGCACTCAGTTTGTCATCAACCTCCTGCTTCTTGTCAGGCACCACATTCTTCATTTGAGCCTCTTTCTTTCTGTCATTCCCTGCTAGATTCTCCTGGTTTCTCATCCCCTATTGTGTTCCATGCTCTGCTCTTCAGTGTGTTCAACTCTAAGTCTCCGGATTATTTTGTTATTTATTATTAAAATAACTCTGTTTCTGCTACAGTAAATCTCTGCGCTTAGGTCCTCCATGAAACTTAATAATAACACAATGATGAGTTTTAAAAACAAGTAACAGGTACTTTTTTACCCTTACATTTATTAGAATGTCATTGTTTTTGATTGGCACAAAATAAATTGTAATGTTAGAACTGTGCAGAATTTCCTGGTTTTTTTATAAATTTATAATTAAGACCATTTGACAGGGAAGAAAATTACACATCCTTATGGTAAGTTTTAGATTGAGACCACACGTTAACATTGTGTATCAATGCTATATAGAGGTGACATAACTGTCTAGCACAGCCGTAGCACACAGCAGACAAGGAAAAGTGAAAACAATTGTTTGATGCCTTACCTGATTTCAATAGTAAATGGTTTTTCCACCTGTATGGTCCACTCACACCTTGCATTGTTGGGATAGCTCTCAAGAACCACATGGCCCTGCCGTTTACGGATAACTCCCCCACACTCTGAAACAAACATAAAATCAATGCTGCTTTTATTCTGTGTTTTTATAGTTAGTTTGACTCTAGTGGCCTTTATTTTGCAGTAGACTGAACGTCAGGAACGTAGGTTTAATTTATTTATCAGACTCATGGTCCACATAGACGTGAAAAATAACAAATATGACCCACATGTATGAGAGAGGGAGAAAACATTTGGCAAAGGTCATGTGGCTGGGATTCGAACCCGTGACAACCGCATTGAGGATTGAGGCCTCAATGCGGGTTGCATGCTCTACCCATTGGTCCAATGCTACATTTTTAACTGTGGCTTAATTATTTCAAGGAATGAATTTATTTTATTTATTTTTTTCCTTTTTAAGTTTTCAAAATCATTGCAGAAGGAGAAGAGAAAGAAAAAAATACATAAAGAGCCAAAACAGAGATTGACAAACATTCTTGGGCATCTGCTTTTAATCAAATCCATTCTGTGTAAGTTATACCCCCTGGTAGAATATTTGCATATAAGACTCATTGCTATATATTATGTTGTTTTATGGGGATGCAGATTACTGGTTCTGATTTGTCATTCATCTGATTGTGGAAAAAGCCCCGGGGTTCTGGCTAACATCCAAGATGGCATAGTACTTCCAGCTTAAGATAAATCAATGAGGAAGAGATAAAAAAAAAACATATGGAAACCTCAGTTTAATTTGACTTACAGAAACGGAGAAGCTAGCAGAAAGGATTAAAAAAGCTTACTCATGCAATCTCCTCCAGACCAGCCGGGGCGACACTCAGCGCAGTATTTTCCATTAATAAAGAAGTTGTCTTGGGGCCCCCAGGTTCCGTTGTTACAACGTTTACAGTTCTCAAAAATGCTGCATCCTGCAACAGATGTAGAACAGGAAGCAACATTTCAGTTACAAAGGTGTGCGCCGTATAAGTTTTAGGAAGCTCCTGTTAGTTTGCATGTGTGTGTGTGTCATTTTGTGACACACGCACACATGGAAGGAAAATGGAACTTTTTTTATGAGAGGAGCAAGGTAACTGTTCTCTACCAAATCCTATAAATGTTTCTTTTGCTTCAACGCTGTTAAATCCATTAGGCTCAACAGTCACTAAAGCAAAACACAAACACATGCTGCTGGTTCTTGAAAAAGAAAATTTAGAAATGATTTTCTTTATGGATGGATTTTCACTTAGGAGGCCAGCCTGTTCATAAAATGTGAAAAGCCACATACAACTTGAGGAGTGGTATGAATTTTAACAACAATAGGGCTGGCCATTTGCCAATGAAAATTTATGATTATGGCGTTGAAACACTATTTTTGTGTAAAAACTGCTATGCAGGTATTTTAATTTGAAACAGCTGCTTTTTCCTCATGAAAGAGATAATGAGGAAATTCATGCTGTGAAGAAAAGATTACATTATTCCACAGGCAATAGGCATGTAGAAAACATTAGCTTTTAAAACTCCCATTCATGTTTAAAGGCCTCAGTTTGCACATATACATGCAGGGATTCCCCCAGAAAACTAGTTAAGCCTGCTGATTGGGTCCCTACGTAATTCCACTAGCAGCCCACCATCATTTTGTGTTAATTAATGTCAAAATTTGAAAAGAAATTTTTTAATTTAACTGCTGCTTTTATGCTAATGGAAGACATTATTGACCATAGTGAAACAACAACTGGGCTTATAATGGAAAACACAGAAAATACAATAAAAGAAAAAAATGTACTTCAGTTAACTCCTTATTAGTGATCAGTGGCAGTTAAAACAATCTGCATACAAGTTTTACATGTATGTGAATGCAAAACCTTTGTGAGGTAATACAAAATAATAAAAGAAATTCTCCGATAGGGAGCTCCTTACCCCTTATTTTTTTACTACTTTTCTCACTGGGGCCAAGCGAACAAAAGTTCTGAACAATGACATTGACTTCTGCACTGCTTTTAAAGTGTAGTTTTAGCAATGGCAGCAGTGGAAGTGAACAAGTTTTCACTGGGAACATTTAATTGACATGTTCCCAGTGAACAAAGGGAAAGTCCTTCTATACATGTAGTTTTAGGTAAATTGGAACCAAAGCAAATGGAAACTGGTTCTGGAGATTGGAAATGAGGAGAAAAAAACAAATTCAACAGTAATTCAGTCTCTCAGTCAGCTCGTACAACAGGTCACAACAGCTAAAAAGCTAATGTTAAACTACGGGTTGTGTCCATATGTGTTTGAATTTACGGTGGCATTACCTGGATGGATGATACAGGGGTCGCACTCGTTGATTGCATTGCGGCAGCAGGGCACAGCATAGCCAACCTGAGTACCCTGGAGGGGACACTTACAGCGGATAACGTCATACTCACAGCAGCCTCTGCACATAACGCTCCACTCTGGACCTGGGCAGTGGTTGTACAAGTACCTGTAATCTGAAAGGCATGATACAAGTAGGTTAGAGAGACATGCAGGAATTAAAAAAAAAAAACATTAGGGTGAACCAGACATGGAGAATGCATGCCAAATAACATGATTACTCTTGTGAAAAAGTGGTTCGTTGTGGGTTATGGATTCATTTGTGATTTTTTGGTGTTTGTCTGTGCTGCTGGGCTTCTCTGCCCCTTAATTTCACTTTGATTTCAAGAGCTTTTTTTAGCCAAATAAAAGAGCCCTGTGCAGTTCACCCCCTCTGTGTGTTACTTCATCAAAAAGAATGGAAAAGTAAACACAATGGAAAACAGACTCAAGTGATTACTCTCTGCATGAATGCAAGTACAAAGACAGTCCGTGTTTGTAAATTCTTAACCCAATAAATGTTATGTTTGATTAGATACGAAATCAGTCAAAGATGTTTGAGTATGATGTTTCCATATTATGTAACAGTGTATTTAAAAGCTAAAACAGACAAGTGAAATGCTCTTGTGGCAGATGAGCAGAGGCTGCACTTCAAACTTGGCACAGAGCAACATATTGTACGTCCCTGAGGTCCCACAAACATAATGACTTCTTTGCTCTTAGCCATGGATTTGCAAAAACCACAACAACATGCTAGCTATGTTTTTTCCTCATTGTGAAGTTTCGGCTCCACAGATACAAGCAAAGAAGTGGATGTACCAAGGCAACAAATAGTGATAAATCTCTCAAAGGATCACGATCAACTGGAGAAAAACACAGATGCTTTGGAATGTTGTGAATCCACCCTATTGCTTCCACAGTAATGATATCATAAATTGCGTCTCAGTTCAGTTCCACAGAACTCTGGCCCACTCAAGTATTTTGTACAGAAACATGCATCAATATATTGCTGACAGTAAATTCTGTAATGATATTGAAATGAATCCCTAAAGGTTTTCTGAGGACAGCTATTGGGCTTCACAGTGCAGTTAGAGTTCTTGACTATATATCCTTTCCTGTTCAAAACCAAGGTCAGTCTGTGTTTTCTTTTAGGTGGATATGGCATCAACTTCAGAAAGCACACACACAAAGAAGGGCAATCAGTCATGCCATCAACTAGGGTACAGCTTCATAACAGTCAAACATTGTAGGAATGTATGTATGTATGGCATGAGGCTCACTTGAAATGCAAATCGTAGTTTTCTTTGTCCCCTCTGGACTTAAAAAGAAAGCTCACACTTTCTGTTCAGTCATTTTTTGTGGATTTTTTGCTGACCAAACGTTAGAACCACAAACATCCACAGCGTGTTACCAGACGGCATGTTTAAAGGGATGTGTGCCGACTGCTGAGAAAAGACATGGCGCAAAAGGAGGATTATACAAGCCCAGCATCACGCCCAGTTCTTCACATGCTGATGCTTTGTTAGGATCCCTTGGCGCCACATTGGAATTTGAAGGGTACACTTTACGCCTTGTTTCTCCACAGCTTTGTTTATGTTCAGAACTTGGACTAAACCCCCCACCATAGTGACCAAAGCAACAGTCCACAAAAAAACACAGGATGTACTCCCTATTTAGTTCAAAACAATTTTGTAAAGTGGGGTCATGTAACATCATTAACACTAATAGTTTTCTTACCTGAAGCAAAAAGATGGCATATCTAAAGCTATTTAAAACAACTCATTGAACAGTTTGTTTGTGCAAGATGTAATAATACAATTTCAGGATATGCTTTCTTTTTATGTTAACTATAAATATTTCTATTGACAGGAGTCAAATAACGTGTTTTTTTGGTTGCTTTTTGTTCTTAATGTGTCTTTATAATGTCAGGCTAACCATATGTAGAAAATGGTTCCCTTTGTTCCAGGGCAGAGTTGTTCTACAAAGAGGTTAACTAAATAGTTTAATAGCTTAATTTACTTTATTAATACAAGATGTCCATTACTAAAGTAGGAAGGCTACATTAATGTAAAAATAACCTATATAATCTTTTCTCGCTTGGATTACGTGTGTGTGTTATTCTTGAGTGTGTCGAGTTTTTTTTTTTGTTTCTTTTTTTGACGTAAGGGGTTTTGAATATATTTCATTGTGATTTTATCTAATCATATGACTGGTTATTTGCTCATTTGCTTAATCAATTTTGATGGTGATTATTACCTGGAAGATTGAATGTGTAATGGTTTACTACAGAACAGATTTGCCTTGTTATCCAGCTACAGTGAGGTTTCTGTGCTTTTCTTGGTCTATTTATTTTCTTCTTTTTTTAATTACCCTGCCACACTGACAAACCGCTGATGAGGTAATGAGTTTTATTATAGGCATTTTCTGTTTGCTTTGTTTGAAATTCCTAAATTTTCTGCAAACCCAAAGCAAGACATCTTTACACATCAAGTGTTGGGGCTGTTACTGATTATAGCTTCAAATAATTGCACTTCAAAACATTTTTGCTGCCCCTTTAACCACAGAATGAAAAGAAATATTGTTACATGCCTGCCACTTTCCTCAATTACTATCTAAATTAGGATGTTTTAGTTAGTTAAGTTCACCATAGAATTTCTTTACAATCCTCTTACAATCCTACAATCCTATGTTTTCTGCATAAAGTGGAAATAGGAAAGAAAATATGGAACATTTTTTGCAGACAAAATAATAGAGAATTCCAAAAATGGCCTGGTGTTATATTCCCACAATAGCACAGACATATGTGGTAATAAAGCAAAAGTGAAATTCTCAACATGCAAGATGTTGCAATGTTGTAACGATTATTCAGGCTTTTTTCAGGCCAAACTATTGTCTTCTCTTGTTGTTTACAAGGCAGTTTGGTGTCAAATTCCACCCCCTCTTTACTTGACATGAAAGAGTCAAAGGACTTCATGAAAAGGTCTGGTTGGGAATAAACCATAAACAAAAACAGAGACAAAAACTCAAAGAACAAAGTAAAACATAGTGAGTTATTTTCGTACTTTACTACAAACTGAATCAGTGGATAACTCATCACAGACGGTTTGGCTTCAAACCATGATGAGTTTTGCTGATATAATATCTATAATCTCCCATCTACCTCAAAGAAATTTGGATTCCAATTGCAGTCTTCTCTCATCTCACTTACTACCAACGCTGTCATTTAAAAAAAAAAGATGTTTAATAGAATTACTGAACTTAAAAACAAAACACTTAGCATTAATTTAATTGTATTAATAAAGTTGAAAACTGTTTTTCTTTTGGTTTCAGCATTATCCGAGCAAATTAGGAATTAGGGAATTAAGCAGTGGCAGTCCAAAACTCTCAGCAAATGTGCTTTTATTTAGCTTCTCCTCACTGTTACCTTGTGAAGATTATTATTTTTTTTTTTTCCAACAAGACATAAACGGTGTTTGCAAAGAAGGAATGTGTACTGCATAGTGATTTAGGAAGTGCTGACATCACCACCTCCCCCCATGATGTAGGTTGTGTGCCTCTGGACTGTAGAACATGGTCTGGAGGAGCCATGAAACCTGATTTAATGGACATAAACATGAAAGAGTCAAAGGACTTCATGAGAAGATCTGGTATTGTGATTACAGAGACCACCGATGCATGTTTTTGATGGTGTAGGGATTGTAAAAGAAGACTCCCAATTTGCATTGCAATGCAACAGATCAATTAATATTCATTCCTAAAGAAATGCCTTTCCAGTTTCCATTATTCCTGGTGCCTTACTCAAAGTATTACATTAACTCATGAAATAGTGTCTTCAGAGTTTAGAAATTCTGGACTGTATTTTTTTTTTTTTTGTTGTTTTGAAATTCAGTTTTGTTTTTAAGGCTGCAATGTTTTGCTACAGTTATGAAACTTCTCCCCTGAGTTGGACACATGCTAGAATGCATCTTAATTTTCTTGAACTCCCTCTGCTCTTTCTTTGATGCACATTTGCAGGGAGTAAAACATTCTTTCTTAGTGTTGAAATTTTTCCCTCGAATCAATAAGATTGCCACCCTGTAAAAATGTTGCTGTTGTTCATTCACTTGAACACCTGCAAGTTGTTGCTGACTGAACTGGTAAAATGTCATGTGCATTTTTATGGAAGTTTTGGAAGGTTAAAACAGGTGTGAAATCATCTGAGCACAGCTGTTAACATGCAAATAACTATTACACTTCTACTGCTACATCACTGATGTTTTTTTAGGTTCACTTCTCAAAAGCATTTAAAGTTATTTCAGACACTGTAAAAAAAAAAAGAAAAAGTATGAACAAATTATTTTTGATGTGCACAGCAACCCATAATTTAACTCAAAACTGTGATTTTACCATTTGCCCCCAGCTAACATAAGTTTAAAGACAAACTAAAGGTATTGACAGTCAGCAGAAAGAGATACCCTAACTATAAAAGAATCTTTTTATTTATATATATATAAAAAAAAAAAAATCTCGGTCTTATGTTGTGTGTTGTAATATACAACACACAAGTCTTCACTGTAGGAATGAAACACTATTAAAGATCAGGATAGTTTTCTTTTTTCCACAGTATGTTTTCTTTCTAAGTGTGCACATTTTTGTGGGGGATGTTCATCTCCTCTTATGTAAGACATATCTGCTTGTTCCATTCCAGACACTGAGCTTCTAAATGGACTGTTAAGCATGAGTCCATCTAAAAAAAAAAAATAAAAAAAAAAAGTTTTTGACATCTAGTTAAAAGCATAAAATACTGGGATTTTTGGCAAGGCTGGGCAAAAATCCCAATTGTGTGTATAACGCACACAATTCTTTGGTTAGGACCTCCAGGCCAGCAGGGGGCCCTGAAGACTGTTTGACTTGTCTCAAATATGTAAGCCACATGCACCAGATAAATTAAAACTCTAAGATTTCTAAATATTAAATTGTAAAGATTAAAAAGAAAAAAAAAAAAAAGCTAGACTGTACTAGATGTAACATGAGAATTTCATATTTTGATTGTTATGGGAGTAAATATTTATCTTGCAAATAATTCTCAATAAATAACAGTTTTCAGGTTACTAGTGAGCAACAAATTAAACTTGACCAAGCCTGTCTTGACATAGTCCTGCTCTGCAAATGTGAACTTGAGCTCCTTGAACCTTACATACAAGCCCATCCCTTTTTCCATACTATTTTTAGCTAAACTGAACAGCCACATTACACTCGGAAAAATACAGTTTCCACCACATCCTCTTGGAGGTGATAATACCTAAGGTTTCTCAGTGTCAACACACAATATGAAAGGAAGAAAGAACTGTAAAAAAGTGACTTTGAAGCCATTTATATATACTTACAAGACAACCTAGCTTCTCCCCACAGTGTCATCCATTAAGAAAAAAGTCATTGTGAACTTTCTCCTGTGACCTTAGAGTGCAGGGACTTGTCCTGTAACTGGTCGGTTGCTGGTTCAAATCCCTGCTGAAGTCAGTCCCAGTGGCCTTGGGGAAGACAGGTCTCCCCCCTTGGTAGGCAAACAATTTGGTGGCACTTATTAGATGTCGGTCTAGCCAGTGTGGCTACAGTGAAGCTTACCATGTGTATGTGTACAAAGGGTAAAATGCTTTAGAGGCAAAACAAATGCAGGCCAATTGCCAGTGTTTCTTTCACTTCTTCTGCTTATCATCCAACTTGTTTTTTTTTTTTTTTTTTTCTGCTGTGTCTTTGATACCATCTTCTGTCTAAGAATATTATTGTCCCTGCTAAAGTAGGTTGCTAGCATGGGCAAACATATGGATTGCACAAAGGGGTTTGCAAAGAGTTCTCTTCAACAATAATGGTCAGCAAATGAAGACTGAAATCAAATTCTGCTTTGTCCCATGCAATCTTGAAACATCTATGGAGTTTATGCGGCTGTCTTTGTTGCAACCATCAGCATGGATCCAGATTCCGCAGGTAAAAATTCCCATGACTCTTATACACATCTGCTCGGACTCGATGCGGTAGTGGTCTTTTGACCTTCTGAACCTCTGCCAAAAAACACTTTAAAGTCAGTGGTCGTTTTGTATTTTAGGATGCGCTTAAATATAAACCTATGGTTATACAAAACATTTCAAATGTGTTACAGATGATGAACTTGACCTCATGACTGAGTTAAGGATCCCACATCTGCTCTAAATGAGTGAAGAAAATCTATTTTCTACACAGCACCTCTTTTGGAAGTGAGATAAGTATAAAACCCAAATGTAGAGCCTGTTTTCCTCACATATAATTTCCCAGGAGAATCTTCTCTTTTTTCCAGTTGAGATTAGCATCCAGGTGTTGTGTTCAGAGCCAAACTGGACTGTACATTGACATCAAAAAACTGAAATATGGACAGTTTGGGATTTGGAAAGGAAGACTACTCTTGAAGTGAAAACTAATGTTGTCCTCCAAAGTATGGAGCACATAAATAGCTGCTGTCAGTTGTGGGCAAAAAGTATACCACACTATAAACCGCTTAAGACACACTTTGAGAACCCGCTATAAAATCTGATGTCATTTTATTGACTAATTGTGGCACATCTGCAAACTAATAAATTGCTGTTCATTTTGCTGTCTGTGTTTTGACCATGTATTGGATACAACAAACATGTGTCAACAATCAATTGAAAAGACTATCCTAACAGTGAAGTTCTGTAGTGGTAGAATCTTGCTGTGGGTGTGATCTTCTTCATCAAAGACAAGAAAATCCTTGAAGAAAAGCTGCCAGAAGCAGCAATAGAGGTTGAGATCGTGGTTCACCAGAACAATTACCCTTAACATTTAGTCAGAGCTATAATGGCATAGACCAGATGGAAATTCACACACAAACCTTCCACAGGACAATATGCAATGCAGAGAATTTAATGAAGAGACCTTGTTATATACCCTCCGCCTTAGCCAGAAATGTTATGGAACTGATTTGATTAAGGTCTAAACTGCGGAGTGGGCATGAGCAATTATTTTATATAACATAACTAATGGGCACTGTTTCTATCTGTGGTAGTTTTCTTCTTTACACATTTTGAATTTACAAACCTGTTTCCACAGTTTGACACTCCCAGTGTCGTAGCACAATGAATGCATTTCAGATTACTATGTTAAATTTAGACTGTTGCATGATAATGCTTTTGAATTTATTTATAGCCTTTGAGCACAACCATCCATGTGTTAGCTTTCACAGTGTTGTTTCAAAGTACATTTTAAATTAATCAAAGCAAAAAAAAAAAAAAAAAGAGAAAAAAAAAAAGAAAAAATCTAACTTCTCCAAGTTTCAAATAACTTCCTAAGATCAGTTCATCTGATGTTAGTTATAACTGAACTTCTTGCCCAGAAAAACAAGAAGTTCAGTTATATTTTTGTTTTGCCACAGTTCAGTGGCAATTTGCTTTGGAGGAATTTTCCTGCTATAAATGACAACTGGCAGTATTTATATGCAACTAAGTAAATACTTTCCCCCTGACAAAATAAATCTTATTTCACTCAGATGTATTTTGGAAAAATAACTTTTTTACAGCAGCTGTGAGAGGAAGCACAGTGTAGATTTGCATTGTAAAAGGGCATACAATTTCTTTTTCTTACTGTCCACAGCAGCTGTCTGGTATGTTGAGGTCGGATAGATTTAGTTATCATCCAAAAGGGGAAAATCCCAGGGCAGCACTGTGGTCACTGTGTGTCTGAAGATACCAGAGAGCAAGGATTTGATTGGCCAGTCCACGTATCTTGACTTGAGTAGGTTCCTTAGACTGGAAACCACCAACAGAATTAAATGTCTGTCCACCTTATTCATCTCTGAGGGTAAACAGTGTGATGGAATGCTTATATAAGTTAGAGTGTCTGGTTTTAAGCTTTAGATTATAAGGCTGATATGAAACTCGACTTTGTTAGAATAAGTTGCCTTGTTCTTTCGTTCATGTAGCTACACTTCTTAATTTACTCTCTCTGTTTCAGTATGCAAATGAAAACACATTTTCAGTTAAATAGAACATAGAAAGACAGACCAGCCTATTTTCTTGATATTTTAACAGACTAAATGTTTTCTATTTTAGGTCAGTAGGGATTATTAACACCAGGAAAACAAAAGATTTTTCTTTTTTTTTTTTTTTACTTTCTAAAAATTCAGAAATGTAGGCAATTTGGGAATGCCCAGAAAACAAATGGCCTCAAAAATTCCAGATAGGTAATTTACAATAAATGGGTTTTATGGAGCCACATGCTTGGATGTACTTTAATACAACACCTGACACATTATGTTTTTGTGGCAGCATGGTAGAAATCTAATCAACAGAATTAAATGGTGATATTAACCCAATGTCAATGTCCTAATATTATGCGGTGCAGGATGGAAACAGCAAGTGCTGAAACAGCAGACAGGGAGGAAAAGGCCGTTGTTTTAGCAGTAGTATAAAAAAAGTCCAATTGCAGTTCATAAATACACTCAGACAAAGACCTTAATGTTTGGTTACATGTTTTGTTGCCATATTAACATAAAATTTAAGTTTTTTTTGTTTTTTTTACCAACTTTACACTTGGCAAAAAAATCAAAGCTCTGATCTCAAGTCCATAGAAAAGGCATGGACAGAGCTAAAAAGGTTTGTGTGTGTGTACACAGATATTTTACATATATTTGTATATGGATATGTATTTAAATTTATATAAATAAAATGAGAAATTCTCTGTCATTTTTTTTTTTTATGTAACATCTACACATAATGTTGATCGTGACTACGCAAACCAGAATGTATTTGATCTGATTTAGCATCCGAAAATAAGTAAGCCAGCATGTTTCTTTTCGTGCAGCGTGTGTAAATATCTGGTTTAAGATATATTTTTTACACATGCAAGCATGAATACTTGCTCCTCTGGTGGGCGCTGCCCAGGAACGCAAAAAAGGATTTCTGTGTGGGCTTTAACTAAACACACCTCTGCTTGTCAGAACAACAAGGGAGAGAAAAAAGGGGATGCCAAACAGGAAGTCTGAAGCACATCGAAAAGCCAAAGAGGGACACCAAAACATGACCAAACTATCATAAATGCAAGCAGAAACAAATGTGTAAACAGCACCCAAAGAGGATTTTTTTTTCTCTCATTTTAAGAGGAAACCAAGTTGTGCAATAGAAGTTCTATCAGCTGATTATGAAACAAGACATGCAGTAAGTGATTCAGCTGACAACATAAGTATAGGCCAAAGGGAACTGTTTCTTTCCAGCCATATGCCACACTCGCCAGTATTACTTGTTGTTGTACATATGGGTTTTCAATTAACCTGAAGCATCCTAAAAGGAATCAGACCAAAGGGCACAGGTTCAGTTGGGAGTCTTAGACACAGTTTATGGTACACAGATTAGAAAGAATTACTGACTCAAATGTGAGTCATGTCTTCCAGTGGTTCAAGTGGTCATGGTAAGCAGGGAGAGACAATCCTGCTCACAGCACGCTTGAGCATTTTAAGAGGGGAATCTGAGACAATGGGGAACATGTGCCAAGATTCAACAGGCTTATTTGGACTCTGAGTGCCTAAATTCACCTCCAGGAATGTATGACGGCATCTGACTTTTGCTTTGTTGGCGATTCTTTCAAAACAAAAAACATTTCCACTCATTCTCTCAGAAGCAGCTGAAAAGATGAACATCACAGAGTAATTATCTTCAACTAAACTTCACAGGCATATTGTTTCATGATAAGGGATGTAAGACAAGAACTTGCACTGACTTGTATTTTTATTCACTGAAACAGCAATAAAATATACTTCACATCCCACTGTCTGTTACAGAGTGCTTGGACTGACAGGAGAGGGGAAGGCAAGAGCACAGATGCTGGGGTAATGAGAAAAGACAAATAAACTCTGAGATTGGAAGAGGGAGACAAACAAGTGTAGTGAAGGTAAATCATAGCACAGCTCTTACCGTAAGGCCATGCTGTCCCCAAGGGCAAAGAGATGAAAATAAGGG
This sequence comes from Poeciliopsis paucimaculata, assembly GCA_903067055.1. Lineage (NCBI taxonomy): Eukaryota > Metazoa > Chordata > Actinopteri > Cyprinodontiformes > Poeciliidae > Poeciliopsis > Poeciliopsis paucimaculata. The sequence goes on from CAEGAD010004111.1 coordinate 29,916, forward strand.
AGACAGAGAGGAGCCAGCCCTCTCTTCTGGACATAACGGTGTTGGTCAGTCGGATATTCCGAATGCTCCCGTGGGTTTGCCCCAGCTGATCTTGTCCCGCAGACAGCATGCTGCAGTCTGTGCCTCTGTTTACTTTCTGAACTCAGCTGACATTACTCTCTCTTTGCCTTTCATTCCTTCCCTCCCCCTCCCTTTTATTTCCCTCTTTCTTGCCCAGTGTCTCTCTCAGTTTCTCCCTCTCTTGCAGCTCCTGGGGTTCAAGTTACAGCCCAGCCTTGGAAAGGAGTTCCACTGGCAGTGGTCTCCCAGAAAAAAAAAAAAAAAAAAAAAAAAAAACAAAGAAAAAGAAAAAGAAAAAAATATCCACGCCACACTAAAAAACCAAAAAAACAGCTGATGAAGGAAAACAACCGGTAGATTTTTATGGT
>CAEGAD010004139.1:0-10071 GCA_903067055.1 Poeciliopsis paucimaculata
CCACCCCCAGTAACCAACCCCCCACCCCCACCCCGACTCTAAAACCCCCGCCCTGAACGTGGCAGAAATGGTTCAAATTATGAACTCAAATAACGTTTTTTTTTTTTTTTTCAACCCCCCCCCCCCCCCACCCCCCCAACTGTTTAGTTAAGCAGTAACAAAATGTTATCAGTGAAAAACACCAGTTTTTCTCATTAAAATGCACAAAATTATTGATTTCTTTTATGATGTGTTAAATGTTTTTTTAAAGATGGCTTCTGGTTTTTCCTTGTAGCTTTAACTAAAATTTAAATAAACAGCTTAAAGAATGAACACAGAAGTAACTGAAGAGTAGAGTTAACAGGATTGACACTAAGAAATAAAAACGTATTAAAGTACAAAACATGGATTCTGATACTTGCCAGCAGGTCATACAGTCGCATAATTTGATTCATTCTGTTTTAAAATTATACATGCAAATATGACACCATATTTTTCTGTATTTCTTTTTTTAATACTACTAATAAAGTATTAGTAGTATATATATATATATATACCCAGGTACTACGCGATATCTGCATAAACTGGCGTGGAGGTGATCAGCCAATGACTCTTCAGACTAATATTTAAATTGGTTTGGGGTTATGAAACATTGAAGTGTGACAAACATGAAAACAAAACAAAACAAAAAACAAACAAAGACAACCGCCCTCCCCCCCCGTTTTTTTTTCAGCCAAGTTTGGTAAAACTCAAGCTAAATATAAACACTGTGTTTTAATAAAATTTCAAATGTGCATGCTTGTTTTACAGAATTTACTTAAATGCTGGAGAATATCAAAAATATAAATATGGTTTACAATGCATCAGTCAACAGTCAGAAATGAAAAAGGAAACAAAAACTGATAGAGGCATTAGAAGAAAAAGAAAATCTGCCTGTAGAGTGAAAATATATCAGCCACATACCTCATCTGGGACCCCACAGTTAGCTTTCCTTTTTCTTCCAGGCTGAGCAGGTATGAGGCGCCGGGCAGTGCCATTCTGAAGAAAGAAAGGCAAAAAAGGCTTGGAGAAAAAAAAAAACAAAACAAAAAAAAAAACATAACACCAAAACAAAATGAAGTTGTTCCTACCGTTGTGAGTGAGGAGAGCTGTTCGTGATCCTCTCTGGACTTGAAGGTGGTGGCTTCTCTGACAGCAGGAAAAACAGCCGCCTGAGAAGCTTCGGCTGAAGTTGGTAGAGAGGGCACAGGAGTCACGGGGGGAACCTGCGTCACCAGGGGAACGCTCTCTACTTTCCTCTTCTGCAGCAAACAAATAGACTTTCAGCTTTAAATCAACCAAATAATTTCCTTTGTTCAAAAAATACATTTGGCATTATACAGATAAAACAAGATGCTTGCATGGACTAAAAAAACCCCAAAATTTGTCATATTTTCTAAATGATAACACCAGTATTTTTAAACTTCTCACAATAGTTTATTATTTTGTCCAAGCTTAGAGCTTTGTAATGGCCACTAATTTGGTCCACTGCCTAAGTTTTAACCTCCTGGTTTCTTTAGATGTTATGATAATACTTCAACAATATGTTCTAAATGTCATCTGATTTGTGAAAAGTGTCAGTCTCTGCATCAGCACAAAACAAGACACTGTCAACCACATGGTTAAGTTTTTGTCCCTGAGTGTTTCTGCAAACACTCTGTTTGTGTTGCTTTGTCAGTAATGGCTTTTTTTCACAGAGAGTCATTTTACTGTGGATAGAGACTCTGCTTGTGAAGCCGACAGCATCTCAAGGTCTTTTGTTTTGGAAATGATTAAACACATTTCATACAAAAACATGTTCATCTTGTTTCCTTCCTGAATGGTTTGATCAATAATGCTGTTTATTTTTCCTTTTAATTGTTTTGATGGATGAATGTGGTGCTGTTATGCACCTGGAAATTGTACCCCAGGACGAGCCAGTTTTGTGGAGGTTCACAATTCTCTACCTGATATGTTGGCTGATTTATTTTATTCTTTCCCACGTGGTTAGAAAACGAAACGGTGTTTAAGGTGATGCCTTAAAATACTTCCACAGAACCAAGACAGTCATCTCAGTCATTTCCCAAAGTATTAAAACAAATAGCAATCTAAGTGAAGGTAAACTTTGAAATGTGAAAAAAAAAATTATATGAAAAATAATCTGTGGCATTTAGCAAATGGAAATAATTTTGGCAATGAGTTAAAACATGAAAGATTTATTTCAACAAACTACAAGCAAGAAAACTACCCTTTAAACCTGAATGCAAAACCTGAAGTCCTGTTCAAATAAATGAGAAACATTAATATAAGATTTACAAATCTGGGTATTTGAATAGCAGCGATATATTCTTCATATTTTCTTTACATCTAGATTATTTTGCAAATTTAAGAACATGGCTGTGCAGTCAGAGAGAAACATTAACATCAGGTTTAATGTTAAGTACCGGTGTGGGGAGTGTTTTGCCTCTGGATGGGGGTGTGGCAGATGGTAGGTTGAGATCTAGACTCTTTCTCTGAACACATAGGAAGAGAAGACAGGGATTAAACTGACATCTATATATCCCATATTAGTACGCAGCTTATGTAAACAGTTAACAGCAAAACAACGCCTAAAATGACTTTGACAGCCTTAGTAGTAAAAATTATCTTTACACGCGTTGTTTGGCTCGATGCTGTGGGAGATTACCTGTTTCTTCTGTAAAGCGGGGTCAGTATCTGTTTCTCTTCTTTCACTCACCTCATAGGAGAAAAGCAAACAGCTGTTAAGGGCTTAGACAGGCAGAAAGTGGGTGGACTGAATTATTAAATTTTTTCCAAAGCAAAAATTTACAAGAAAATCATGGTGGAGACAGAGAAATAAAAATAATTTTCATTTTGTACGTCTTGATTGGTTATTAAAGCAGAATCAGTGGACATTACACATTAAAACTGTGTGATTTTTAGAATCAAAGAGCAAAGTTAGAATCTAGAACCACTTACCATTTGTAGGAAAACTGTTTTACAGCCTCAGACACAACAAATCTAAAAGCATTGACAACACAGGGAACTTTTTCCTCATTTTTTACATTACTATCATCATTTTCTGAATAATCAATGCAAAGCATTGCATAACTGAAGTGGAGGGAAAAGAAAACATGACTGTAACATTTTAAAAAACTAATCTGAAATGTGATGAGTACATCTGTACTTCACCCTTAAAAGCAACAAGGGTTCTTTTATTCACTATGTACATTTATAATGTTCAAGTGCTTCACTTATAAAAGTCAAATGTTGTCTTTTCGACACCTTGTGGGCATGACCTGATTATATGAATGATAAATTAGATGAAGAAAGTATTAAAGTTTCTTTAAACTACAATATCCACAAGTTTTAATTAAGAGTGTCCCTGTTTTAAAGTTAGTCTGTGGTTAGATTTAATTTCATATTTTGGGTAACATGTTGAATGAAACTTTATGCGTTTTGAAGAACTTTAAGTACTATATATGTATTCTGCCCACCATCAGACTTAACATCTGTTTGCTTCACTGCCACACTCTGTGCTCTCATTTACTGCATTTTAACAAAGCCTCCAATAAAACCCACAATATGCACACTTTGTTCAGTTTCTGGTATCAGACAACAGAAAGTGATTAAAAGGAGGAGCAAAATGTGAGGGTTAAACTAGCAGTAATGAGGAGTTTTCAAACTCATAAAACACAGACTGGAAAAAGGGGCAAAGCTACATGGTGAGTGCAAGAATAAATAAAACTACTTAAAGCTTTACAGATGAAACTAAACATCTGCTGATCTAAAAATCTTCTTGTTAATTAAAAAATTGGAATTGTATAATACGACTGGCCTGGATTGAGTATGTCTCTGTTGACATTTGTTGTGAATTGGTGCTATTCATGAACTGAATTTAACAGATCCTGTTCTTGTTTTGGATGGGAAAAGTTTATATTCTGGTTAGTGGGTTAGTGATGAGTAAATTCAAGCAGCTGATCATTGATAAAACATTACATCACATATCCTAGATAAAAGAAATTTAACAAAGCTTTGATAAAAAATCTCATACAACTTCCCACAAATCTAAACGTAAACTCCCCGTATCATTTAAACTCCGAGATGAATATGTGTTGTTGCACACACTTACCACCTCTCTCTCTGGTGAACTGGGACGGGAGCCCGACAGACCGTTCTTTGTGGGTGTTTTAGCTTCTTTCTTTGGAAACTGAAGCTTCTTCATGTCCAGCCTGTCCGTTGTGACCCACTCATCCAGGCGCTTATTAACTGTGACACAATAAAATCAACATGGGCAGGGAAACAACTGCTATGCAATGCAGAAATCTCACAGATATTTAAAGCATAAGCAGGAAATGTCTATTACCAAAAATAATTCTGAAAACTTTTTCCTCAAAAACAAAATCTTTGCACTAAAAAGTGCCATCTTTTACTGTATGTACTTGACAAATTAACTCGGGCGAGGACTTTTCAGTAACTCTTAGCACTTACGGGTGACAGATAAAACATTGTTTGAAAGTGTCTTTTTTATGTATATCTATATATATTAAAGCTTTACTTACAGTCAATGTAGTGGACATAGTAGAGCTTTCTCCCAGAAACTTCCTTCACACTTAAAATCTCAGCCAATGCTGTAAGAAAAGCAGAAAAATATTAAACTGAACCTAAGCCCGCATCAACAAATTGTGTTTTTCCATTGTCCAATAACTGTCAATATGTTTTAAGAAGCACATCAAGATTTTCAAAGAAATTTGTGGACAAAATTTATATGAAAGGCCATCAGAAGGACTTTAAAAGCTGTACAGATTGGTCAACTACTAAAATAATCACGAGTTCTCTGCTGAGCAGCTCTTTTTGATCTTATTTTAAAAATATAGTCCAATGGTTTATTAAGGTGAGATGTAAGGTTAAAAATAGAAGAAAAACTATATATATATATATATATGTATATATAGGTGTGTGTGTGTGTGAATCTAGCCAATTTTCTCATTGCTTTTTAGTTTTATTTTGAGAAAGAGATTTATTTATCTTTCACAAAATACAAATTATTTTACCGAGTACTTTTGTAGGTCCATTCCTGGACAAGGAGACGACTTCAAATTACAGTGCAAATGAGTTTATGTTTAGAAATCAAACATTTACAACATGAGCTTTACGAACATTTATTTTTATTATTATTAATTCCAGTCGAATAATGACAAATATATCCATCTATGTACTGTTGTTTTTATCTTAACTTTGCAGTTTAACCACTTAACTGATCTATTCAGCTTTCAGTAGCATTGTTTTTATAAGTAACGCAAGATGACTGAAATCGACAACATTATATGTGTGAGATAATAAAAGTGACTTGGAGAAGGGCGTCCAGATATCCCCAGCATACATCAGAGCTTAGCCTGTATTCTGAACGTGAAGCTCGGTGCTTTAACCTGAGGCCGTGTGTTTGTGTCCGTTAACAACAACCAGCTGAGGCTCGGTACTTAGCGTTAGCTTCTAGCAACACTTACGCCATTCGTCTTCATGTTCTTGGTTTTTACGAAGCACCGGGAGGCGACAGCCTTCCACAATCTCCACCTGAATACAACAAGAAAATTTGTAACAGCCTAACAACGGGCAGTGTCATTGAATAACATTGTTTATTTGGAGAACCTACCGAAGACGAGTTGTCCGCCATTTTCGTCATCTGTGAGTGTCGGGAGCAGGGTGTTGTGGGAAAATGCCGGTCTACGTCAAAGATGAAATACGCAACAAGATAGTTCTTCAGACACAAAGCGGAAATAGTAACGTTTTAGGGCGGAAACGAGCGGAAGGAGCTATTGAGTCAAAGAGTACAACTCATAAAAGAGTGAAAACAAAATAATGTTTAGGGTTAGCTGTCGGAAAATTTTAAAAAGCGACAGAAACTTTCACAAGACAAGGATATATTTGTAAGCATCCAAAATACTTACAAAAACTGGGATCAAATGAGTCAAATTTAATTAGAAATTATCAATATTAAATTATAATAACGTTATTTATTTTATTTTTGCACAGTTTGAGTCTACGTAGGATTCTGTTTTTGCTAGAGGTGAAATCATTGCCCCAGTCTTTAGCCCTCTAACAGGTTTTCTTACAAGATTTCTTGAATATTCTGCCCATCTTTCCATCAGCTCTGACCATCTCCGACTTGCTGCAAAAAGCATATATACAGCAGATTTATCCCCACAGTATGTCACTATGGGGTTACTGTGTTCAGGGTGGCATGTAAATTAATGTAAGTTACCTACCATAAGTAGGTTTTTCCCTGATCCATAAAGTCAATTTTATGGATCTATTCTTTGTATGAGACTGTAAGGTATTTTATCCTGAATTTGGTTGGGGGAAAGGGAGCAAAAGGAGGAGCTAGCAAACTTGCTTTGAATATACAATTTAAAAAAGTAATTGCGTTGCTCTGCTCTGAGTGCAAAAAATGCAGATTTTCTTAAAGAAGCTTTTCTTTAGTTCACCACTTTCAGAATTTCCCAGAGACAATAATTATGACTGAGCTGCTTCCCTTCTCTTAATAACTCCATTATATGCATTGGTGGAAGCTCTTGAGTCTGTCTCTCTCATACCACTACATTATTTAAGCCTGCAATTAAATGATTTCACATTAACCTACGCAATGAAGCTATCCTGCAGCTGAACAAACACCAGTCTATTTTTCCTCTTCATTGTGACTACATGAATGGTGAGCAAAGTAACCTTAAAAGGCAAGGCCAAGCAATTTATTGTTAGGGACACATGGCATTAAGTGAACAAGCACTTTTGTTGCAAATCACCCACAAAGAGCACAGGCAAAGGTTATAAATTATCTTTATTATAATCCTTGGAACAGCATTCAGTATACAGGACTTGCGATTGTTGACAAATGATAAACTAAGCTGCAGATAATAAATTATATTAGAGGGGAAAAAAAATAAATAAATTAAAATGAGTGGAAAATAAAGCTCAGTTGTATCACTTGCTTTGTAAAGCTCTTTGTAAGAATAGCCTGGATATTGTTTCCATGCATGAAGGAGTGCATTGTGTGGCTTCTTAATAAAAATGTATGAAACGCTTAACAGAGTCTCAAAATGAAAGTAAAAGAAATAAAGACACAGTTTACTGCATCATCAAAGCACATGTACAATAAAATTATTTAGCTTCTGCTATTTTGAAACCATGTTTAGCGAGGACATTCATCAAGCCACTTGCCACTTGGAGTAGACTCCAATTTCCAAACTTTGGTGCACACAAATTAGAAAGTTTTTCTTTGTTCAAATAGCAGAATGAAATTTTCTAAAGCCATTTAAAATACTTATTATTGACGCCTTTTTCATGCTAGTCACTCACTTACCAACCAGACTGATTTTGAAGTGTAGTAAAAATGTTTAAAATGCCACGATTTTTCAGGCAGCAACCATCTGCTTAAAGTCAACCACCTTCCATCAAGGACTTAACAATAAATGAATGAGGAAAACAAAACAGAAGAAACAAGAAAATACAACATGCTTCTTACAGAAGTGTCACAGTTCCCTTTTCATAAAGTTAAAAATACCTTTGGATGATTATAGCACATAATAAAACCAACAGGAAGATCAGACTTCTAAAGTGTATAAAGCAACAGCAGGGGGAGGTATTACTCTAAAAACATCACAAAGTTAACTATTGCTGTCAGAAACAAGCCTGCTGCTCCTCTCTCTCTCTTATTCAGCTGCTTCTTCAGCTACATATTGATACCAGGGATGTCCCAATCCAGTTCCAAATATTGGTTTTCCCAGGATTTTTTAATGTTTGGGCCCTGGATAACCAATCTCATTTTTTCACCCTTTATAATGACTTGGTGTCAAAGGTTGTTGCAGTTTCCTAAGTGTCTGTATCATGAGACCTGCTCTTTGTGCTGTCTTCAGACAGATGAGCAGCTAAATATTGATCATTAAACACTGATCCTATGAAAGTAAAACAATAAGTTTATAACTCAGGGGGACAACTTTTTCAGTAAGTTTTGCCTGCATGCAATTACTTGGAACCAAAATATCAAGTAGTCCTGTCAAAACGAGGAAACACGCTAGCTTTAGCGCAGTCATTTTTGTAAGTTTTTTACACTAAATATTGCCAGCAGCAGCAAGACGTAATTTATTGTAGACTGTAGTCTGTTTTGAGACAGATATGTCTCTGGAAACATATTTTAATATGATCAAAACAAACTAAAACCACAATGAAATATGTTATTAATCTATCTATCAACATAGATATTATCAAAACAATAAAAATGCTGAGATTAGCCAAGATTTTCAACAAATTGCAACACATGGAAACACTGTCAGCAGGAATTTGATCTAAGTTTATTAAATATTTTTGATATATCTAAGTCCAGCTCATAAATTCACAAAGCAGAAAAACAATGTTCTCTCTAGGTTTTGTTTGCTCATTATTAAATGAAACCTGAAATATGTTGAGTCAATGTAACATATTTCAGTGTCTATCAAAACAATTTAGCATCTAGCCTACTGCTCTACATAGAAACTTTATCAGCAAGAGCAAGAAGTGAGTTTATTTAATTGCAATAAAGAAACTTGTTGGTTAAATCTGTTGCAGTGAAGAAAAAAAAAAAAACATACAATGGGGTTTCCAGAAAATTTAATTTTGCTATCTTTTAAAGCTGCAAATTTTCACAAATATTCATAACGTTGATTTTATTGAAGCATCTGTCTGGGTTTTGGTATCTGCAACTGCCTACTCTTAAATCACTCAGATTGGGATTGGAGACCAAAAGACCTGGTCGGGACATCCCTACTTGGTACATTTGTTTGACAGCTCAATGCCCATGTCTCATCCTGACATATTTAAAACATTTATATTTTCCCTTGCCGCTCCTGATACCTTATATTTTCAGATTTCTAAACAAGTGCACATTTAATTAAATATATTCTACATCTTTTCAGCAGCAAGCAGATTTAAATCTCCTCACCAACCAAACACATTGGGAGAAGAAATGAAATCGCCATAGTAACCCAAGATGCTGCTTTAGAAAGTTAATTCCTAGACTTGTGCGCCATTCCTCATACTTTCAAGCAGCGCTTTCCTCAGGTACGTTAACATAAAATACAAAGTAATAAAAAAGAATAAACATATACTTAAAAGTGCTAATGTACATTTGTTTACAGCATGACATATATTCACTGTACAATCACTGATTATATGCTCACATCATGTTATGCATCATTATAAGGATTACTAAGTAGCATAGTTTAAGTAAGAAATAATTCATAGCAAGTTTATTGGAAAATATTTGCATTGCCGTGTGACGAGGAGAGGCTCTTTTAAACAAGGTAAGAGTGTTTGTAGGTGTCTGTACGTTGGTGTTTCTGTGTGTGCATATGTATATTTGTGTGTGACGACCTCCACATCGTAGGTACATTGACATAAGACGTATGTTCCAACAAGAAGCAGAGTAAACTCAAATCATTCTAGTTCAGAGGCACAAAAAAACGCCCAGCCAGCATTTCAAGTATCTAGCATTGCTTTTGAACAACACACTTTTTTTTTTTATTTAACAGCAAAGCAGAAAGAAAGATGAGGAAAGGAGACAGGAGGTTATTTTCTTTTTAAAGATAGGGGAAGAGAGGCATACAACAAGTGGAAACGAGCATTTTAAAGAAGATTAGTGTCAAAACTATGCAACCTGATGGACAAACATCATGTCTGTACACATAGTTTAAACTATTGCACTTTGTCTGCAGCATCATTCACTCAGCTCCTTAAGTCAGGTTGGAAACTCACTGACTCATTTGGCTCCCAACTCGGTCCATGTTTCCTTTGTCATGGCATAAACAAACATTAAGGAACAAGTAGGGAGTCTTAGGGCTGGTTGCAGGATGAATGTCAGTTTGTTACATAAGACACGCATTTTGCAAACAGTTCATCCAGGCCTTCAATGCTCCACCACCACCCGTGGGGGGGGGGGGGGGGGGGGGGCACCAGGCCGGGGAAAATCAACAACACACCAAACCAAAAGTAAACCAACCAATGGCCGTTGGAAGGCAGCAAGTTACGGGTCCAGGGACACGTAAA
>CAEGAD010004148.1:0-15463 GCA_903067055.1 Poeciliopsis paucimaculata
CCAGTGAAGCTCTGTTGGACTGAAAGGACTGCAGCTTTGTGCCTCACCTTGTTCTGGTACCATTGCTCAAGATCCTTACGGTTCTTGGCAATAAGACCCTCGTAGTGCTCCCTGATCTCCGTCATGATCCGGTTCAGGTCAACTTGAGAACCAGCGTCCACCTCCACGTTGACCTGGCCGCTCATCTGCTTCCTCAGCTGAGCCAAGTCCTGCAGGGGGATAAGCATGGTGTTTATCACCTACACTGTTGGACAAATAGCAGGAGACGGCAGCAGTGGAAAATCCATAGAGTTACTGAGCTGTTGATTTACTACCGAACATTTCTTCATTTGTATCATGCAGCGAGAGAAGAGATTACATGTTAGCTATCTATTGTAAATTTCTGCAACTAATAGTTGATGTGAAACACAGTTTTATCAATCACAGAAGAGGAGTGTATTGTTCTGTGTAGAATTGGTGAAGACAAACTGTTTTTTTTCTACAGCTTTACCTCCTCGTGGTTCCTCTTCAGCATGATGAGCTCATCCTTCAGAGACTCCAGCTGAGTCTCCAGATCCATTTTGAACAAAGTGAGATCATCCAAAACTTTCTTCAGTCCAGAGATGTCGCTCTCCACGGCCTGCCTCATGCTTAGCTCGGTCTCATATCTGAGAAAATTTCAGAAGGAAGGACAGAACAGGTCATGGAGGCTTCATGGCCTTGATACGAGCAGGTGTTTTATGTAAGGCATGAGTTCACGTTATGATGCATGAGTGAAATATTACAAGAGTTGCTCGGGAGTAAACCCTCAGACAAAAACACTCACTTCACTTTAAAGTCCTCAGCAGCCAGTTTTGAATTGTCAATTTCCAAGTAGATCCTTGAGTTGACCATGGTGGCTTGTTGAATCTGAGGATAAAAAAGAGAAACATCGGGGTAAAATACACCTGTCTTTTAGTTTTACAATTATACTCCAAAACTTGTAAACTTCTAAAAGCGATCACACTTCTGGGTGTTTTCTTCTTACCTTGCTCTGCAGATCTTCGATGGTGACCATGTAGGCACTGTAATCATGGCTGATCACAGTTTTGCTTGTGTACCACTCTGCGATCTGCTTTTCCAGCCGTTCGTTCTCCTTCTCCAGCTTGTGCACCTTCTCCAGGTAGGAGGCCAGACGGTCGTTCAGGTTCTGAAGCGTGGCCTTCTCGTTGGCATCAACATGGAGGTCGAGATCCTTGGTGTTGAGGACTCCTGAACGGGACAAGTAGTCAAGCTGGCCTATGGAGATGCCAGTGCCAAGACTCCATGCTCCGGCGTTTACGCTCTGGGTCTTCTGACCAGTGGACATCCGGCTGAAGGATCTGCCGGAGAAAGACATCTTGGAGAGTTTGGATCAGAACCAGCAAGAACAACTGGAGATGCAACTGCAGTAGAAAACATCGCCGGGACTCCCTGGTTATATAGCAGCAAAGTGGGAAGGGCCTGGACATTCAGGTGAAATGAGGAATGCTGCTGACAGATAATAAGCTCGCATAGCACTTTGCTATGCAGAGTTTTCATCACCTTGGGTGTGGAGACAATTGCTTAGGGGGCTGATTCCTATCTTTTCGAGTAAAACTTGTGAATCCACATTGTTGTCTTTATAACCAAAGGACTGTCATTTATCGTTTTTTCGTGTGTATATCTGAAAATAGATAAAGATTGGATTAATTTATGCAACACTGGAGGAGCCACTTAGCGTAACGTTGAAAATACATATAATTTGGTGACTTATTGGCATAAAACAGATGCCAGTCACTCCTCTGACCACCACCACCAGGCAAGCTGGCTGAAGTGCTTTGCCCATGGACACAATAACTGAGATGAACAGAGAAGTGGTTCGAACCATCATATCACTGTCTTACAGGACAAATTTGTACCTCCTTGACTCACAGAGCCACTAAGTAGGCTGTCCAAGCCGATGTGGAGAAACCTCAAGAACAGCAGAGGTGAACCCCTGAATGTTGGGGTTGACCTCAGTGAACAAGAGCGTAGTCTCTCCGCCTACGTATGGCGGGATCAGGTTCTGACTGTCGTCTGTGCTTATGAGCCCAATGGTAGGTCAGAGCATCCACCCTTTTTGGAGTCAGCAGAGTTGCTGCTGGACCGGGCTCCACCTGAGGACGTACTGGTCCTGTTGGGGGACATCAACGCTCAGGTGGGAATGAAGATGAGACCTGGAGGGGTGTGGTTACCCCCACTCTGAACCCGAGGGGTGTTTTGTTATTCGAGACGTTTGTGGTAAAAAGGAGTCAAATAAGCATTTTCTTTAACTCAGCCCACAATGCACTTTGTTTGAGGTTATTCTAATAATGCATGATTGCTATAGATATTTATCGGTCCTTTGCAAGAACAAATCATATCTGTGTTGTGGAACAACCAGAGGTGGACCGGGGAGAAAAAACTGCCCCGGCACTTTCTGAGAGACTGTCCCACCTTCAGCTGCTCAGCATGAATTTATTATACACATAAAAATACATATTTACATTGAAAATTTAAACCGAGCTGTAGGAAACTCCTGGGCCAAGTTTTCTCCCCAGTTGTACGCTACCCCGGAGCACAACATGTCACGGATGCTTTGCTGGGGTTTTTTTCTGAAATCAATCATTTCACAACTTCAAATAGCTGTGAAAACTGATGAACAGGGTGAGGCCAAAAAGCTCCAAGAATGTTTCCTTTCATTCCAGAAATGTTCAGCTCCTGCCACTCAGCAGAGAGCATCTGTCAACAGTTTCTAGTGCCTTATAAGAGCGAGCTGAGCATTTTGATTAAATTAAGATAATACCAAAAAAAAAGGCAGTTTGTCCCTCCAAACCAGCCTTTTTATGCAAAATTTACACCATTCAGATTTAAAGCAGAGTTAAATTGAAGCAGAGTTTCACAAACACACTCGCCTCGAGGGCCCTTCAAACATCAAATTTTATTACCAGGACAAGCTTGCAACACAACTTTCTACCGTTCATTTTCTTGTTGATCTTTCTTTTTTTTTTTTTTACTGTGTGATGCCATAAAATGTTGCTCAACCTGATTCCTCCAAAGTAAAAAAAATACCCTCAGGGATTACTGCAGCTCCTCTACATTTAAACACATTTAATAAATCACTTATGCGTTCCAATGAGGCTTGTTGTGTCAGATAAAAGAAACCTTCAGAAAACAGCAATCTTTACGCACATATTTAACATATTTTTTATTTGGCCACATTTATGTGTCGGAATTTTTTTTATGGAATATTGAAAGTACAATGTGTTTTCATGAGCTGTAGCAGATAAACAGTCGTAACAAAGTTGGCAGAAATAAAGGCTTCTGTGTAATTCATCTAATGTTTTCAGTTTGTAAATTAATAATGTAATACATTTCTTGACCAACGTGTGTTATAAAAAATAATTTTTGTCTGCACCAGCTTAACAATGCATCATATTATAATCACACTGATGCAAACACACCAACACAATACAATCAAACTGCACTTTTCTTTGCTACAAGTATCGGTTGTCCTCTTGATCTGTGCGCTGATCTGAGGAGACACTCCTAGAGCAACATTCAATAGATAGTTTCTTTGAGAAAACATATTTGGGCCGATGCTCTTTAGATCAGCAAGGTGTTTTAGTGCCTCCCTGCGGATTGAAGCGATAATTGTCTGTGTCGTCCATTTGAAGGGGCATCTGTGGCTCAGTGGGTAGTTGTCTTCCAGTTGGAGGGTTTCTAGGTTTTATTCCAGCTTCCTCCTGTCACATGTTGATGTGCCCCTGGGCAAGGCACTTAAACCCAACTTCCATACCAATCTGTGTACCATATAAACATGTATGCATTTGTGAGTGCGAACCAGTCATATTTGCTCTAGTATAAAGTGCTTTGAGTGTCCAGTATGACTGAAAAAGTGCTACATAAGTTCAGTACCGTTTTAACTAATTCATGAACACACAAAAAGCACTGACTGAATTTAGAAAGGTAGCAGCTTGTAAAGTCGTATCGCATAATCTGTACAAATGTGCAAATAGATATATCACCAAAGAGAACGACTATTATTAAAGGGCTGATTTTATCTTTTACTTTGTTGTCTCCACTTGATTGCAACATTAACATTTCTTCTCTCTTCCTGCTTCACAGGCCATTGGCACTCCACTCACAATGTGCCTCGCCCACATTGTGCAATGAGAGTGCATTTTTTTACTCTTATTAGCTAGTTAAACGATTTGTGTTGGAACAGTCTGCAATCTAAATTTTAAAAATCACATTCATTTATTGAAGAAAATCAGTTGAGAGAACATCCGGCTTCTCAAACACAATATTTTTCTAACACAACCTGCATGACAGAAGAAGTATCTATGACTACAGTGGTCTGTAGATATAGATGAACATACAATAAAACACTGATGGACCCAAGGAGTCTGAAGATATCCTGCTTGTTTTGTGATGAAATGAAATGATCAGACCTACATCCTTGTGTCCGAGGTCAGCAAGCAAGCAGCGCTGCTGGAGCGGACAATCCCATAGAAAGATCACTTGGAAGAAGTCTTTGAGGAAAAGCTCTCCAAGTACATAAGGCTGACCAGTGACTGTAAGCAGGCAGGGCGTAGAGCGAGGTGCGTACCGGGTGAGTTGAGGTTGGCTAGCCCCTTGGCCAGAGCCTGGAATAGTTTTGGCATCAAGAGGAGAGCCATCTGGATCACAAATGAAGCAGCGGAAAGGACCTCAAGATGGTTGTGACTTAAGAGAGGAGAACCGTGGAGGCCATGTTGCTAGTTAGCCATCTGGACACAAGCTGGGGACTGATCGTTGCTGGCTGGGTCACCGAGGAGGGGGAGTGTATGATGCTGAAAGACCCGAAACACCCAGTGACTCCAGGAACATCGCTGACAATTTGTCCAGATGTATCAGTGGATGCAATTACACGTCTATCTATCTAGGCCTGTCACAATGATCAATAAATCAATTCATCACATAATAAATTAAAACAAACTCATTAATTTCCATTGGCATGATTTATTGTTTATCTAGTTTTTTTGTCTCTTTCTACCAAAAACTGGAGGATAGAAGTTTTCAGTTTCCTGCCTTGGTCTCAACTTGCCCTTTTTTGAAGGACAGTTTTGTTTGCAAAGACTTCAAAATTAATTTTATTTGTTGTTTTGTTTAATTTGGATATTTAAAATGTCTTTCAGTTCCGGTGTTAAATGTTCATTAGAACTTAAAGTTTATTGATTTTTAAGAATGTGTTTTTGCATTATTATGCAATTACCATTATATTACTTAAAAATGGTCTAAAAAAGCAATGTTATTATTCATCACAATAACTTTTGGAGCAATTTATTGTCCAGCAGAATTTGTTATCATGGCAGCCCAACATATATCCCTGTATTAGGACACTCTAAGACGACATGAGTCATTCCTATTCACACACTGATGGCAAACTACTGGACTGTAGCCAGAGCTGCCTGTCTGACAGAAGTGAGGCTGCTGTACCGCGCCATCGGCCTCTGAATACCACCAGGAGGCGTCTTGCTCAAGAACACAACAGAGACGGACGGGACAGGAAACTAGAAAACTAGAAAATATTGCAGAAGAAATCCCCCAGCATGAGCCAAGTCCCCCAAGAACCTATCAGGGGGAGGAATTGTGACGTCACAAGAGGTCTGACGGACTGGTGGCGCTCTGGGACCCTCTGCTGGAAGAGACTGGGTTTGGTTGGCTTGGAGGATTTGCAAAAGCATTGCTATCTGAGGCGAGTCACACTGACGATTAACCATGTGTCAGTTGTAGATGGAGAGGGAGGTCAGAGCTGGAAACATGGACGACTGGACAGGTCAAGAGTGGTGGCTGTCAGACGTAGGAAGATGATCCAGGGTCATCGGCTGAAATAAGTGCAGCTCAATCAGATGGAGAGATTATGTGGCGAGGCTTGAAAAGAGCTGTTCGCAGAAACCTGACAGAGTTTGAAGAGTTTTGGAAGGAAGCCTGACTGAGACCTGGCCACACAGACTACACGCCGTCACTGCAGCCCAATGTACGACTACTAAATAGTGACTTGAAGGGGGTAAATATTTATGCAATCACTTATTGTTGTTGACAATTTTTATTTGTAGAAATCAGTTTTCAGTTTGACAGTTTTTTTGATAAGGTTTTAGTCAAAAACATTCAATTTTGTTGATTATGATTGATTTGGAGAAGCAATAGACAGATAAAACACCCAAGAGAGAATATTTTTTACAGACACTGTAGGTGCAGGCAGAGGAGCAAATACTTTTGTCATATATGCATGAATTTGTGAACTAATGAATATGAAATGTCTGCCTGACTGCAAGTTACTCTGTGTAGCGATTTAAATTGATGGATTACATGTAGACAGCATCAAATAAAAAGAAGATGTGAATACATATTTCAACAGAACTCTGCAGATTAGAATTATATTCTATATACATTTAAATGATCCCTCTCTACTTATTTCATCTTCTTTAAAGATGTATCTGTGATGGCTACTTGGTGTTATTTTGTGATTTTCATGCAATGTTTGATTCCATTCATTTCAATGAGCGCATATTAAACAATAGTTTGTTCATATTAAACAGCATGTACAGTATATCATTATTTTGAAGGTCTTCCTGTTTTGTTTTTTAGGATCAATTATCCAAAAACACTAATTATTATAACATGTATGATTTTAGATTTTATAAGGGAATTGCAGTGGACAAAATAATTTCTAATAATAACTAGTGAGTGGGTCCAGGGCCATTTGGAAGACTGACAAAGTCAGAGATCTGACTAGCGTTGTTCTGAATGGGACTACATAAATCCCCGGTTCACCGTCCTCAGATTGGTGCAGATTAGTTGTGGCACTGTGAGATTGATTATGATTTGTAAAGAAAGAGAATGATAGCAATAGAGGAAACAGTTTTGGTCTATATGTGTTTGACAAATACACATGAAACGTTAGTTCAGCTGCAACATCTTTGCGGTTTCTTTCCATTTCTTTTTACTTGATCTGATCCACATCTGCATTAACTCTTGGAGGAGTCATCCTTTTTTTCATCCACATACGTCTCCAGCACAGTTGTGGTCTTTGTTATCACTGGGAAAAAGGAAAGAAACAAGATTTATTGAAACTTTATATTCTGCAAAACGATGACAATTTAAAAATACTGAAAGGAAAAAATCTGTCTTACCCTGTTTAGAGCTGCTGTTGGAGAAGATTAAAAAGAAAAGATTAGTGCATGTCGTGTCAAATTTTTACTTTATCCACTTTTTGTTCATTATCTGTAATATTAGTGTGCATGCATCGCTGTCACCTGTTGTCCTCCCCATCAAGCAGCCTCCTGTACTCTGCAATCTCTGCCTCCAGACGGGTTGTGAGGTACAGAAGAGTGTCGTACATCTGTCTCTTCTCCTCTAACGCAGCATTGACATCTGATATCTGAGTTTCCAGGCCCGTAACCACAACCTGGAGACCTGCCAGCTGGGCAGCGTAGCGTTGCTGAGTCTCTTGCAGAGATGCCCCCAAAGATGATTTCTGATGGAAAGGATGGATGATGAACAGATAAGTTAAGTTGTGTCTTGGTAAATGATTCATCATCTTCTGGTAACAGTGAAATGCAACATTCCCTCACGGAAACTTGCATCAGCTTACTTTGTTAAAAGAACTGTGCAAGTTTTATATATTGTGCAAAGATGTTGCATTCTGCATCTGTCCTGTTTACAACTCATGAGCTGACATGCTGAAAACATCAAACAGCATGTACAAGCCAACAACTGCATCACTATATAGCAAAATGTACAATTCTCTAACTGTGCTGATTAGGGTTTTGTAAAAAAAAAAAAAAAGGAAATAAAATACATTAATAGAGCAAATATATATATATATATATATATATGCATTAAAAGTTAAATGTCCTAGTAGGATTTTAGAACAAAAAGTTTGCATTTTTCTTGGAAAATTAAATACATTAACTTCAATTACATGTAAAAGTAATTTGTGATGTAAATGGGACAAACTTGGTCATATAAAATGAATTAATGAAGACTTTATACATGCTGAATGTCAGTTTTTCTATCTCCACTGACCAATATGTGTCACGTAAATGTCTCGGTTAGCAGTAGGACATACCATGCTGAAATCGGACTCCAGTTCAATCTGAAGCCTCTGCGCGGTGGTCTTCAGGTCTCTAATCTCCGAGCGGAAAACCTCCAGACTGGTTGTTTGTTCTTCTACAACCTTCCCCCCCAACGTCATCTGGGCAGAAAAACAACATTAACTATTATTACTACTCCAGGCGCCTCTTGATTAGTTCTTGCTATGTTGACAATGGTTTTACGTCTCACCTTGTTGTGGTGCCACATCTCAACTTCCTTGCGGTTCTTGGCAATAAGAGCCTCGTAGTGCTCCCTGAGCTCCGTCATGATCTGGCTCAGATCTACTGGAGAAGGAGCGTCGACCTCCACGTTGACCTGGCCGCTTATCTGGTTCCTCATCAGGGAAATTTCCTTCAAGTGTTCAACAAATAACATGGTTGAGTAAATGGAAGAAGACAAGAATTAAATGTGAGGAGAGGGGTGAAGCCAAATGCAGCAGAGCAGTTTACTTAAACAGAAATCTAAAGCAATACTTCCTCCCTTTTATCACGGGTATAAATTATGTACGATTGGGTTGGCACACCGTGAAGAGAGAAGTGAGAGTGAAACAACGTTTTCCTTCAGTAAACAGCTACTGCTGAGACAATGGATAATTGAGGACTCAATTAATTTAACACAAATTAATTAAAAATACTTCTCTGTTTTTTTCTGTTGTCTTTAAACATGGTGTAGACCAGAAGTACCCGACTCTCTTTCCGAGTCTAAATCGTGTAACTGCTAGACGAAGAACACCCAAAAGTTCAATAACCTCATCAATAAATCAATCCATCAAGTTTTGCAGAGGCCTGGAAATGAGCCATCCCACTGATTTTATGTGTGTCGGCCACAAACATGGACACAATGACACGCTGACACATCAGTAAACCTTATAGCTGCTCTGCAAGGCACGTAATTTTCTCTGCAGCTTTACCTCCTCGTGGTTCCTCTTCAGCGTGATGAGCTCATCCTTCAGAGACTCCAGCTGAGTCTCCAGATCCATTTTGAACAAAGTGAGATCATCCAAAACTTTCTTCAGTCCAGAGATGTCGCTCTCTACAGCCTGCCTCATGCTTAGCTCGGTCTCATATCTGATAAGGAAGGGCAGAACAGGTCAGAGAGGTTTCAGGACATACTTATGAGCAGAGGTTATCTGATTGTGATGCATGAGTGAAATGTTACAACAGAAGATGGAAGTAAAGACTTAGAGAAAACACTCACTTCATTTTAAAGTCGTCAGCAGCCAGTTTTGAATTGTCGATCTCAAAGTAGATCCTAGCGTTGAGTGTGGTGGCATCTCTGATCTGAGGATGAAAAAGAAACAGGGTAATAAACACCTTTTTACAATTTTGACATAGAGTTACACTCCAAAGCTTGTACATTTCAGACTAACGAGGGTTGCAATGTTCTGGGTGTTTTCTTCTTACCTTGCTCTGCAGATCTTCGATGGTGACCATGTAGGCACTGTAATCATGGCTGATCACAGTTTTGCTTGTGTACCACTCTGCGATCTGCTTTTCCAGCCGTTCGTTCTCCTTCTCCAGCTTGTGCACCTTCTCCAGGTAGGAGGCCAGACGCTCGTTCAGGTTCTGAAGCATGGCCTTCTCGTTGGCATCAACGTGGAGGTCGAGATCCTTGGTGTTGATGACTCCTGAACGGGACAAGTAGTCAATCTGGCCTATGGAGACGCGGGTGCCAGAACCCCCTGCTCCACCGTAGACGCTCATAGTCTTCTGACCGACAGATTTCTGGCCAAAGGATCTGGAGGAGAGAGACATCTTGGAGAGTTTGGATCTGAACCAGCAAGAACACCTGGAGATGATCTGCACTATATAACTGGGACTCCCTGGTTATATAGCAAAGTGGGAAGGGCCTGGACATTCAGGTGAAACGAGGAATGCTGCTGACAGATAGTACTCTGCACTTTGCTATGCAGAGTTTTCATCAACAATAGTGGGGGGGCTGATTCCTATCTTTTCAAGTCAAACTTGTGAATCCACATTTTGTTCGGTTTCTTAATGAAAAGGCGGAAAGACATCGTGCTCGATGTATTTTTAGCACCGGCTCTATTTTGAAGTGACCGTGTTTCCACCAGCTGATTCGGCTCTGCAGCAGGGTGATGGGAGGACATAGCGCCCTGCCTCCATGCGTTGTGATGTGATGTGCTGATCTAACCAGTTGTTGTTTTTCTGAGACAAAAGAAGAAGAGAGAGCTGAGCTATTGTTTTGTAGCCTGTTATTGTGATTCAGGCAACCTGAGGCAACCTTAAACATAGTAAAAATCAGACAGATATGTCTACAAACTGCTCACCTGGCTGGAGAGCAGCAGCTGCATCAGAGTTCACCATGAGGCTCTGAACCAACCAGGCTTTCCATTGCTACGTTGACAAAAACGACTCATTCCTCACTGTTCCATCGAGCTGCCACTGAATATTGAAATCCGAAACAAAGAAAAGCCGGCATCTTTGTTCACCGCTTGTTGGGACCTCCCATCACGTCTGTGTTGCAGCGAGTTTGAAACTTTGCGCCTTGTTCTTCTTCAGTCTTTGCTGCTCCCCTGACCACGCCCACAGCCAATCAGTGAACAGCAGCGAAGCTTGCGTCACCCACCCGCCACAGCAGGCCCCGCTCTAAACCAGGGACCCAAAAGCAGGGCCAGCCCCGAAAAAAAGCGGTCGTCAGCCTGAAAAAGTATGAGAGTAATGCAGTTAAAAATGAAAGCAAAAACAGATTAATTTTATTGTTAAGAACAATGTGTGTTCAGATAAATCCAGAAGGTAATATTAGGATGAAATTGATGGCTTCCTGTTGCCCTTATGGCCTTTTTCTGCTTGGAGAGATGATCTCATTGTTTTGGATTCTGTCATCGTCGCCTTTTAGAGTTGCTATAGAGAGAAGTGCTTGCATAAAAGGTTTGTGCAACATCTGACAAGTCACTAAGTGCAAACATGAATTTTACTTGTCTGGTGGGGAACCTGCAGTAGTACTCCAAGGGTGCTCAGGTACTTTAACAAACTATACATTTGCTTATCTGTGCAGAAATAGCAGCCTTAGCTAAGTTGAGCGGGGAATGCAATATGTTTAAAATAACAGATAAACAGCAGAAAGCTGTGCTACGAGTCCCTCCTGCTGACATGACGATCAAATTTCCACATCACTTGGATTATTGAGAAGCGCTCACGACTCATGGAGAGGTGAGCGTGAGAACAGATACCTTATCAGTGAAAACAAAAGCAAAGGTTGTAAGGCACTATCAATTTAAATCCATATTTAGATGGTATAATTAATTCATGAGGAATCAGGTCCACTTAAAGCAACTAAATCATTTGGGAGATTCATGGCACATCTCCTGCTTTGATCCTCATTTTTTATTTTTTTTTATGTAAAAGGAAAGTCAAAGAAAATTTGCAATCCTTTAATGTAAATTTAAATCCAGTCTAAAATCTTAAAACCTACAGAAGCACAGAAGGTAGAAATATGTATTTTTTTAATGTTCTGCCTTTGATACATTTTGCATCACAGTTGCACAAGAAGGAACTGCCTGACCAGCATTCCTAGAATGCAAATAAAGCCTTCACTCATCACTGTATCTGGCCTCACCCTGCTTATCAGTTTGACGGCTGAACAAAAACCTCTGACATGTGTACAGTGAAAGCATTGTAGCGATATGCTGAGCAAAAAATAACATCACAGGCACAGCAAAAATAAGCGCTACAAAGTGTATGAACTCATAAAAATACATAAATAAAATATAGTTTTGATTTAGAGGGTTTTTAAATTTGGCGGTGAAAAGTTAAATACTGTAGATAAGCGCCAATCAGCACTGTGGATTGATATCAGAAGGGAATATAATGACCTACAGGTTTAAATGGATCTAAATCACGCATTTATTCCAACTAAAAAGAGTCTATTTTGATAAGTGAAAATGCTTTCGCCAAACTTTTTATCATTTCCGAACACAAACAGGTTGCACTGACAAAAATACTTTCACTCAAACAGGTTGCACTGACAAAAATACCTCCACTTTGCTTCTGAAGAAATGTTTTACAGAATAATTACTGTACAGATCACAGGCACATATTTCACTGAAGAAAAGTTTTTGAAATTCTTGAGCAAATTTCACTTAACGACAGCAAACCAACACATTGACGATAGCAACTGCAGCGGTTGTTGCAGTGAAAACTGGTTTCCAGACAGCTTTAGGTGAATAGGAGCTGCTGGATAGTTGTACTTATTTTTACAATGAAAGCAAAAAGTATCAGTATTCAAGGTTTTCCATTTCAGAAAGTTTTCATTTCATCTGTTTAGTAAAAAAAAAAAATATATATATATATATATCTGTATCACCGCAAAATGTGTGTTGATATTCTCTATAATCACCTTTCATATAAATGTTAACATCTGCAATCTCAGCTGTTCACGCACCAAAAAATGAGATTTATGTTAAACTTTTTTACTGCTAAAGCTTGTGTGTTACCCTTTGATAATAAGCAGTGGAAGCAAAGAGTGTGGCTGGTGAGAATATTACATCTGATGAACAACATGAAACCTGAAAGCGCCGTTTTCATTCATTATCACCAGATTAGATTTTGGTTTAATTCTAATGACTTTCTTAAAGATGTTTCTCAAAGCCTGTGTGACCAAAATAACTGCAGCTGCCATGCCCTCCACCTCTGGGTCCACTTTTCACAGAGGTGAAACTGTCACGGGAATGTGCCAATTCTGTCGCTATACGAGCAGCTGGAAGACCAAAATATTTTTAATATGGATTTATTGAAAAGCAGTGACTTGAGTTTGCCATTGACAGAAAAAAACAAACACGTTTGTACCTTTACCTTGCCCTTTAGGAACAAGAAAAAGTGGATTTACGAGTTTGACTTGATGGTGGACAAATGAACCCCTGCCCCGTGATCGCCACACCCTTGGCAAAGAAGGGATTAGACAGAAGAGTGTGGGGTAATCTGCCAAATGCATTCCTCCTTTAATGTGAAGCTGCAGGCCCTTCCCACTTTGCTGCTATATAACCAGGGAGTCCCGGCGATGTTTTCTACTGCAGTTGCATCTCCAGTTGTTCTTGCTGGTTCAGATCCAAACTCTCCAAGATGTCTTTCTCCTCCAGATCCTTCAGCCGGATGTCCACTGGTCAGAAGACCATGAGCGTCTACGGTGGAGCAGGGGGTTCTGGCACCCGCGTCTCCATAGGCCAGATCGACTATTTGTCCCGTTCAGGAGTCATCAACACCAAGGATCTCGACCTCCACGTTGATGCCAACGAGAAGGCCATGCTTCAGAACCTGAACGAGCGTCTGGCCTCCTACCTGGAGAAGGTGCACAAGCTGGAGAAGGAGAACGAACGGCTGGAAAAGCAGATCGCAGAGTGGTACACAAGCAAAACTGTGATCAGCCATGATTACAGTGCCTACATGGTCACCATCGAAGATCTGCAGAGCAAGGTAAGAAGAAAACACCCAGAATGCTGCAACCCTCGTTAGTCTGATGTAATGTTCTGTGTTTGATGAGGAATCTTTCCACATGTCGTGTCTGTGAAGGTGCCACGTTTAAGATTGTTAGATGTCTTTCAAAGTGTGCGGTTAAGAAATTTTTATTACTATCATAACAAATTCAGGCCTCATTCGAAGGTAGATCTTCACAGTGACTCATTTGTCAGTCCTTGTTTAGTGTCTCATTTTAATCATAAATGAAGTTCTAAATTCATGATTAAATGAATTTAAACCTTATACTAAAAGTTAAGTCAGTATAATCAAACCATATTTGTGAATGCAGCACAATATTCTTTCTACTCTTTGTCATCAAGTAACATTAAAGACAAAGATATGCCCACCTTTATTGGCCCTGATTTTTTTTTTTTTCATCCTCAGATTCAACAAGCCACCAAGGTCAACTCAAGGATCTACTTGGAGATTGACAATTCAAAACTGGCTGCTGAGGACTTTAAAGTGAAGTGAGTGTTTTCTCTAAGTGTTTACTTCCAGCTCCGGCTGGGACATTTCGCTACTGCATCACAACGTGAACTCATGCCCTGCAGAAAACCTCTTCTGCCTGAAACCTCTCTGACCTGTTCTGCCCTTCCTTATCAGATATGAGACCGAGCTGAGCATGAGGCAGGCTGTAGAGAGCGACATCTCTGGACTGAGGAGAGTTTTGGGTGACCTCACTATGTGCAAAACGGATCTGGAGACTCAGCTGGAGTCTCTGAAGGAGGAGCTCATCACGCTGAAGAGGAACCACGAGGAGGTAAAGCTGCAGAGGAAACCGAGAGCCTGTGACAAAGAAACAAGTTCAACGACTTTGGGGTGCCTGATAAGTCAACATGTCTGTCCACACCAGGCCTCAACAGAAGATGGACTGGCCCAATCCAACTATGATTAATTAACGCTGGTTGTAAATCATCTATCCGCAGCTATTTACTTTACTAGTAACCGTAGTTTGACTCCTATTTCTGTTGTGGGCTAAAGATGAAACACATTACTTCTTCCTCGCCCCAGATAACACAGATGGAATATTACTTTAGGTGGCATTTAAATGAAAGAAACTGGCGGCATTCTTGCTTTTCCTGGGTCTGCCCTTTGCTCTCTTCACATTCCCATACGTTCTTCTCTTCATATAAGAATATTTAATCCCCCTGCAGGACTTGGCTCAGCTGAGGAAGCAGATGAGCGGCCAGGTCAACGTGGAGGTGGACGCTGGTTCCCAAGTTGACCTGAACCGGATCATGACGGAGATCAGGGAGCACTACGAGGGTCTTATTGCCAAGAACCGCAAGGATCTTGAGCAATGGTACCAGAACAAGGTGAGGCACAAAGCTGCAGTCCTTTCAGTCCAACAGAGCTTCACTGGACTCCAACAACATTTGATGTGATTCTGTCCAGATTACAGTGGTGGAGAAGGGCGTAGCAGAACAAACAACCAATCTTCAGACGTCCCACACTGAGATTAAAGAACTGAAGAACACCCTGCAGAAATATCAGATTGAACTGCAGTCACATCTGAGTATGGTGAGCCTCACCTTTTCCTTGTCACATTTTCACTCCATTCAGTTTAGCTCCCCACCCAGTTGAATCAAACTATGAAAAAACAAAACACAAACCTTTTCTCCTTCAGAAATCATCTCTAGAGGCATCGCTGCTAGAGACTCAGCAACGCTACGCTGCCCAGCTGTCAGGTCTCCAGGACGTCGTCACAGGCCTGGAAGCTCAGCTGTCAAGTCTGAGCGAAAACATCAGAGAAAACGAGCTGAAGTACGGCACTCTTCTGGACATCAAGACCCGCCTGGAGATGGAGATTTCAGAGTACAGGAGGCTGCTTGATGGGGAGGACGGCAGGTGAG
>CAEGAD010004151.1:0-110157 GCA_903067055.1 Poeciliopsis paucimaculata
ATGTAAATGTAATAATTAATGTAATAATTAATTTAATTAATGAAATAAAATAATATTTGATTAATAAAAATAGTTGGAATTTAATTCAACTGGAATTTAATTGTTGGGAACAATTTGTTTTAAAATACAAACTGAATTTGGGGGAAATTACCTAATTGCGCTAAAAGCGTTTAGTGCTTCATGATGCCTATCAATAAGGTAAATATCCGATTTAAAAAAAAAAAAAAACTCCCGCTCCCTGTTGGCCTCTCTGTGGCTGAACATTACAGGCCGGTAAAAATCCGACCGGCTCGCATTAATCTGGATCGCGTCGGGGCGCGTGCAGGGAGGATAACGGTTTCCTCCATGCAAAAATATCCAGCGGTTTTCTCAGCATGCGGCGCTGAGTAAAAACATCTGCGCTCAAACCGTCTGATTCTTATTATTTATATCAAGCAAAATAAGCCGCAGGTTCCGATTTAAAAAAAAAAAAACAACAAAAAAAACGGACGCTTTAACGAGAAAAACGTCCTTAACAGACGGATTAAAATCAACCAAATCTCTCTCTCTCTCTCTTAATTTGTTCAACATAAACAGGATGAAGATGCATCATCTACTGAAAGTGGAGAAAAGAAAAGCGCTCAGCAGCACAGCGCTTTGTGACCTACAGCGATAATTTAGGATGACCTGAGGGAGGAGGAGGAGGAGGAGGACGAAGAGGAGGAGGAGGGGAATATGAGAGATGAAGCGTCCTCACTCCGTAACGGAAACATTCCCTGTGAACTCTCTATTTTTACGTCTCAGAATGCGTCTTTAATTGCTGTTTTTTGGGGGGGGTTTTCATGGCTCTAAAAATAACGCTGGCTGATTCATGCTGCAGATTTGAATTTGGGTTATTTCTGTGGTCGTTCGTGTTGAACTTTTGACATCTGATAGTCCTAAGAAATAACACAGTAATAATATTATTATTATTCCATAATAATAATAATAATAATAATAATAATAATAATAATAATAGGTAGTAAATATTTCTGCGTTGGGAATTTTAGATGGCAGGTCACATATAGTTATGAAGAGAAGGAAACATGATACATAATTTTCACAATTTGCTTTAAATTGTGAAAATTTAAAGCAAATTAAATTCGCTTTATGGGTGTTATGGGTTTGTATTCAGATTTCTTTCATCCAGAATCACATTTTGCTGCACATGCAAATCATTTGTAATATTAGTTTCTTATGTTTCTACCAGCTTTGCACAACTAGAGGTTTAAAGTTTTTGCCCAGCATTTTAAATTAGTTTTGAACTCTTTGCAGTCTAACAGGTTTTCCTCCAAGATCAACCTGAAGTCAACTCTTGTCGAGCTTCTGGTGAGGTAACCTGACAGCATGATGACAGGATGGAGCATCCTGTCATCATGCTTCATGATGACAGGATGATCTCCACAGGTAAGTTCAGGTCTCATGTCTGATCTGAGCCTTTTCTTCTGCATTGTTGTGTCCTATAATGCTGTGGGCAGCAGACGGGTATGTTGTGATTTTTCTAGCAGCATAGGCTTTCTTCTTCCATAAAGGCCAGCTTTGTGAAGCACACAGCTGGTGTGGAATAGTCGTCCTGTTCACAGATTTTTCCACCAGAGCCATATGCAGCTACTCCAGAGTTACCACAGACTCTTCGATGCTTCTCTGATTAATGCTTTAATTGCCTGGTTTGTCACTTCGTGTTAACGTTCATGTTAGCGCGAACTGATGTCTGCAGTGGAGACATCAGAAGATGGACTGACCGAAGCTTGGGATGATGTTTATAACTTGAACCTGCAATAAGCTTCTGTGCAACTTTCTCTCCAACTTGTCTACTTTGTTTCTGCTCTTCATGATGCGGTTTGGTCGCTATTTTCTCAAACAAGCCTCTGAAGCCTTCATTCTACGACTAAATTAAACACACGAGGGACTCTTATCCTAATTCAGTGACTTCTTTTGGGAAATGATTAGACTAGATTCTATCGATGAGTGTCAGAGTAAAGAAAACTGAATGCATTGCACAGTTTTTGTTTTAGATTTTTATTTGTCAATGATTATTTTAAAACCTTACTGAACCACGCACTACTTTTGGTTGGTGTTTCACACACCTTCCCCACAAATATATACATGTAGAAATACAGTATGTGGAAGTAATGTGAAAAAACTATGAAGATGTTCAATGGGGTGGTCATAGTCTTGCAAATTAGCTCTGCAGGCGGACGGTACATCAAAATGTGTCTAAAAGATGTGGAAACACTTTTTTACTCATGCTGTAACATTAGTATTTGCTTAATAAAGAATGACATCACAGATGATAAGGATAATATTTCAAACTCATCTAAAGGAAAGTTATTTGTTGATTTTAAATTTCCTGTTCGACTTCAACAATTTTTTAGGCAAGAAAATTCTAAATTTGCACTAACAAATGTACAATTGTTGTGTTGCAAGTCGTACCTTTATGGTGTTTAGTAATAAATGAAACATTACTTGAATTAATTTAGTTAAAAAATAAAAAAACCCCAGATTTAAAACAATACTTTGGTTTTTCAACATGCCACTCAGAGGAAAATAAAATCAACAATTTTGGCTCAGTTTACACAAAAAGATCAAATTTCTACAGCTTCAGCAACTCTGAAAACTACATCATATGTCATGCATAAGTACTGACAAAGTTAGTCCAGAGTTGAGGGATTACGAAGTTTTCAAAAGACTGAAACATTATCAAAACAAATAAACAAACAAAAAAAAACTAATTAAGTTTTTCACTTTTTCAGCAGTTTAATCTTTAGACAGAATTAATTAAATAGAAGTTGTTTATTTGCGCTCTGCAGATTGTGAAAAGAAAACTGCATTTATAAGGGGAATTTATGGCAATTCAGTGAAAGATTTCCCTTATGGGCATTGGACAAACTGCAGCTGCATCAGAACATTCTGTTGACCTCTGACCTCCATCCCCCAGCTGAGAGTGGTGCTACACTGCATAACGGCCGCATGCCGGCTTCATCCGTGGACATAAATGCGGCTTCTAGAAACGGTCCAGTTTTGAATATCATTTGCATGAAAAGTTGGCAAAACTGAACTCATATTGGACCAGATGGCCCAGACTTGGGCCTTCATATTGGGATTCTGCACGTTCAGTTTTAAGTTTGTGGCTCGGCAGGAGGCTGTAACGTCTGTAACTTTCTGTTTTCTGGCCCTTTCTCACTCCTTCCTGTTGTACAGTTGCTTTTGTCCTTGAGAGATGCCCCTGCTCCTGATCCAAGTCAGGAAGCACGGCTGAGGTTATCGGTTGCTTCCAGTGTTGCCAGCTGTCTGGTCGTCATGGCAGCAAATAAAGACACACACAGAGACACTGTTAGACTTACCTTTTAGCAACATGTGTTGTACAGAATTTACTTGATAAACTGGTTAAAGACAAAACTTGTCGTCTTTAAACACAAAGCAGGAGCATAATCGAGGCGAAAACACACCAATTTGAATGTTTCAGTAGCAAACAGCTGGAGCATTTAACCCTCTGCATTATCAAGACAGTGTGTTAGTCAAGCCAGCTGTTGAAATCTAATACATCTTGATTTGAGTCTCATTTCTCAGCCAGAATGGTGAACATACAAACTCTTTAACATATCACGATTAAAGCTGGTATTCCCCACTCTTAAAGGAAGTGTCCACTCAGATCCTTTCTTCCCATCACACTCGCCCTCTGGAACCAATTACAGCACTGATACGTCTCAATTTGTTCAACACTCAGGAAGGAATACGGTGGAAATATGTGCCGACGATTATTTGCGATAAATCATTGCGCATTTTGTGCTGCGTTTTGCATGCTTTTGTGTGCGTGTGTGTATGTGTGCATGTGAAAGAGTCTTTCTCTGGGCTGAAATGAGCAGAGAGATGGTGACTTCACCATCTGGAAATCTAGTCTGGTTCTCCACGAGCGGAGCTGCTGACCCACGATTCAACTCTTCAACTCTGCGAGGAGAACAGGCACATGGAGGTTAGCGGGAGGAGAGAAGGAGGCAGGCGGTAGGAGTGTGGTGTTAAAAGCGCTTGTCACGAGGAGGAGCGCTGTGTCAGACCACTTTGTTCGGCCGTCAAGGAGAGTCAGGGAAATGAAGAGGACACGACCATACAAGTGTGAACATAGACATGCAGACAGACAGAGTGGAGACGCCGGACATTGCAGTTTCCCTGCAACACTGAGCTAGTCTTCAATTTAACGAAAAGCCGGTCCAAATACAAGAACATTTGTATTTGGACTTTCACAGATACAAAGTCTAAATACTACTTTCACCACTATGACAGTAAGAAAAAGCCGACAGATTTGCACTTTTCTTCCAAGTTTTTACTTTAAAAAAGGGGGAAAATGATTTCCGGTTTTAAGTAAAAATAAAAAGACAGAGTGTCCTCTCTTTTTAAATCTTTTTTAAACTTTTGTGTATTGTTAACCTCTAAGTTGCTCCACATTAATATTATAGCCTTTTTAGAGGACAATCACCATGCAGGAGTCATTTTTTTAGTGCATGTGGAGAGAGGACTCAAAACCAGAGAGAGAAGTTCTTCATATTGTGAAGGCCTAGTTTATTTAATAACAAACAAGTTGAAAACTTCACCTAAAAACTGAAAAAAAAAGGCTCAACATGAGCTGGAAACTTGAGAGAACAGCAGCAAACCCAAGCAAGGATGACATAAAAGTGGATGCTTAAGGGAGTGATTACAAGATTTGACAGGTGAGTTAATTAAATGAGCAGCTATGAGGGAATCAGGACTACACAAGAATCTAGAGAAGGGATCTTAAAAATTTACTCCTGAAGACCTAATGCCCTGCAACGTTTAGATGTGTTATTGTTCCAACACAACAGAATCTAAGATATGTTGCACTAGCAGGTCTTTGTGGAGCCCTGCAACATCCACAGGAGGAAATCCAGCTCTTGCTTCTAGTGTATTGCAGCAGAGGTGCATCTAAAACCTGCAGGACAGTAGCTCCACAGTACCGGTGTTGGAGACCCATTGTCTAGACATTGTAACATGCACAAGCAAAAGAACTGTCACAACCGGAAACAGAACAAAAACAAACATAAGAAAGAATCAAGATACCAACCAGGAGACAAAGAAACAAGAATAGTAGAAAGTAAAGAGAAAAACTTGACATTTGTAACTCAATGCAGAAACGTAACTAACGCCTAAAAATATCAAAATGCAAAATAAACAGAAACAAGACGAAAAACCTCATCAGGATCATGACAACAAGAAGGCAGTTTTTACCCTAGAAATTTCAGGGACGAAGAACAATCAATTAAATAGTTGATGGTAGGAAACGTTTGGACCTATAAGACCAGCTGGAGAACCTTTAGTTTTGGTGATCACTGTTGAAAGGATGTTTTTAACGTTAGCTATAGATGGCAGAGAGAGCTAATTCTTTAATAAGGATAAGAGCTAATTACGGGTATGATATTAGGAGATATGTTTTAGGTAGAACTTGATAGCATGCTAAGGAACCATCAAGTTCTCAGAACACCTGCGATATAGCTGAAACATTGAGGACAATGGGCTCAGATTAACATAATTACAGACTACTATTGTAAGCCAGAGGCAAACATTAGTTAACTTTTTGTGAATTATTATTATTTGGCACATTAAATTGTCTGATTTTATGTCAGTCTTATTGAAACTTCAGGGCAATACAGAAGCTCTTCAGTGCCCCCAAGTGTTCATACAAATTACATTTAGCCAAATCAATCAGAAAGTAGGCCAAGCTATCAGTTTCATTTTCAATTTCAAGCATCCAGCATGATGAGGTGTGTGAATCTTCATAAAGTGAGCTGGTATGAAAGAATGTTAGTTTATGTCATATTATTGGGTCCTTGCTGTAACATTTAAGTCATAGCGGTGTCGATGCTCAAGCAACCGTGCACATGTGCAGCATCAGTAGTTTCTGTAGTACTTCTCAGGTGGCTGATTTCCTCAAAGTGACGCCTGATTTTCTTGGTGATTAGATTGTGCATGCCACATTAAGATGTTGCTGGAGCATTAATTTCCTAAAAGTATCATGTCTTCTCATGTAATGGAAACAAAAGATAGATACAAAATAGTGAGGTGAGGTAAATGCCTTAAAGAATAAGTCTTCAAGTCACTTGAAACCACTCATTCCCAATTTCTAACACAAAGATGTCTGGTTCTCATTCATACACAATACCAGCACAATACAGTACTTGTACATTATCCTTACAATCAGTTTCAGGTCGCCTGTTGAACATTAAGATGCATTTGAGTCTTTGGTTGAGTGTTTTGCTGATAAATACTCTGATCCATCATGATAAGTTCTCTGATCTCTGATAACACATAGACTGAGAAACAATCCAGCAGCACCATGAGGGACGGCACGGTGTTGAACTGAATCTGCTCTGCGATTCCTCTCTGTACTTATTTTGTTCTTCACACTAAAAAAGAAGGAGAAAACTCGCTTCTTATCCCAGAGGAACACTTTGGCATTTGACCAGTTGACCAGTCTGCTTCTGAAGATTGATGGCCTCAACGGCCAATGGAAAACATTCCTGCTCGACAATCAACAAATTATCTTCAAATGAAAACTGGACAAGCTTACCCCCAGTGCTTTCTCTGGAAACACAGAGATTCCTGTGACCCAGGAAAGACTTTGTTTTTCCACACGCAGCGGACTGGTGCAAAGGGGAAGCCGCGTTAAATTAAAGACCTCATCGCCAAACATCCCAAATGCTTTTTTTTTTTTTAACTCTTCCTTTCATTTGATGAGGGAACAACAAAATCACCCAGCTTGTAATTTTTGTGAACTAATGTACCCAGTAGCTGCTCTATTTCAGCGACAGAAATACTTTTGAAAGGGTAGGACACCATCTTACGAACCTGTGTGTTTATGTTAACCAGGTGTATGCTGTAGCTTTGACTAAAATATGCACATAAAACTCTCTTTTACCTTCCTGCAAACTAATGTGTCCACTGTAGATCCTCCCGTCTGAACTTTCTTCTGATATAAAGGAGGATGTCTAAGCTTTCTGCGTGCAGCTGTCCGACAGCCTTCCAGCTAACATTAATTGTTTCTGTCGGTTTTGTTCAACTTTCATCGTGATGCCAAAAAACACCATAATTGTTAGATTTAAAGTAAATCAACAGCTTAATGAAGCTGCTTGTTGTAGTCACAGTGTACAAGAGCAATGCTTCTTAAATGACTCACAAGAACACAGACATGCCAACATAACAATGCAGAAAGTAGGGAGTAAGACTGTATCTAGATGAAAGCTTTTTTTTTTTTTTTCCGAGAGAGAAGCGGAAAGCTGGAGAGATCGAGGCGTTGAATTTGAGGCAGGACTATAAAGAGAAAAGAGCTACTGGTGTTACAAAGGTAAATCCGACGGTTGGACGTTTTGCATGTGAAAGTTGGCTCAGCATGAGCTCTGACATACTCCCTGGGTTTGATATCTCACAGATTAGGAGGCAGGGAAAGGTTGTGAACTGGTCACATTCAGGTTAGGATGACAGATGCATCACTGTCTTTGCAGGAGAGATGAGTCAGGCTGGAAAAAAGTCAAAGACTTTGTTATTCTTGTTTTCGCAGGCAGTGGTAATGAACATTTGAGAGTCCATAAAGTGCAACAGCTGTGACCTTCAACCAGGATTCTGTTTGATTAACACTCATTTCATACTTAACATTGTTGCTGGGAATATTCTTTCTGCAAACACAGGTGGAACAGGAACGACCTAACAAGACTGTAGCATCCGTCTTTCAGTGTGTTTTAGCAAAGAAACAAAACATTTCTAAAGTGAATGGAAAGGAGCCCCAAAGGTTTGGTTTTAGAATTTAAATATGGAAGCACAGTGGTTCACCAGGTTATAGAGCATCACTCCTCATGAATCGCTGAAATTTGCAAATACTTGAGACGACCTCTAAAAATTCAAACAAGAAAAATGTGTTAATATGTATTAATATATACCCTGGAAACTGTCTTGGCACAAGAAGCTGCCATCCGTGATCTTCCCTATCGCTGCTCTTGGATGTACTGCCAAACAGCACCAAGATGGTTTTTGTAAAAGCTACATACAGCAGCTTAAAATTTTAGATAGCACTTCCCACCACTGCGAAGATGCTGAGACACAGTCATCTGTCCATCACTGAGTGGCTCTCCTCCAGCTTGATTGGATCTGCACCCAATTTTCCACCTTCTTGCAAGTCAACTTTGAGGACAAAAATTGCGGTTCCCTCTCCCACTTAACCTGTCCGAGCTCCTCATCAGTGCATGGCTCATTTAGGATTATTACAACATTTATAAAGTAAAAACTGTTGTGCCTGTCAGACACGGGGGATGCAGATGAGATATTAATCTATGTATTGTGCTCCTCCTTAAAAGAAAAAAAAAAAGTGGCGTTGATACAAAAGTTTTTCTATGATCAAAATGTGCTCAGCAGTGTCATCCATCCATCCATTTTCTTACACCCTTATCCCTAATGGGGTCGGGAGGGGTGCTGGTGCCTATCTCCAGCTAACGTTCCGGGCGAGAGGCGGGCTACACCCTGGACTGGTCGCCGGTCTGTCACAGGGCAACACAGAGACAAACAACCATGCACACGCACACACACACCTAGGGAGAATTTAGAGAGATCAATTAACCTGACAGTCGTGTTTTTCGACTGTTGGAGGAAGCCGGAGAACCCGGAGAGAACCCACACATTCACAGGAAGAACATGCAAACTCCGTGCAGAAAGACCCCGGGCCGGGAATCGAACCCAGGACCTTCTTGCTGCTAGGCAACTGTGCAGCTCAGCGCCACTGTGCAGCCCTGCTTAGCAGCGTTATGTCATTATAAATCTGTTTGGAAAAAAACTATGAAAAGACCCAATATAAATTATTTATGAATATATCTTTATAGATTTATATCAAATATCATGGAATTGCTCTTAAAATTGACATCTTTCCTGTTGATACTGGAAAGATGTCAATGCTAAGATACCGACTGTTCAGAAATACACAGCATAAACCCAAATTAAAAAAAAAGAGAAAAAGCCGCAATAACTATTATTTACTTTTAATGGCATCTTTTCCTGTTTTCTTTATCGTACAGACTGCAAAGAGGTATTTTGTTGAACTGAAGCCAGAACAGACAGGATTGTAGCGAGAAACACACACATATGTTGGATTGCCATCAGCCTCGGCAGGCTGTGTGTGAAGTAAGTTATGTTCAGGCTGCTTCAGGCAATTTTTCAAAGATGCTATCTACGTCTCCGAGCGGACGGCTGAGGGAACTAGACCAAATCAGTCTGTATATATATTTTCAGCATTAAATATCAGAGCAACAAATCAACTCTCTGTTCTTAAAATCCAGCCAAGTCTGCACCGACAAAATCTGAAGCTGCAGACATGAGTTAATACGCATACACTGAAAATAGATCCAAACATCTGACCTCCCTGAGATGCTTTGATTTAGCTCACCATATAACTTGAAACTGTCTGATTGTGAAACAGCCTGGAAAGAATGTGTAATTCATCAGTGTCTTGTAAAATATTATGTTAACTACGCAACCTTGTGCGTTTGTGCCATCCATATAATGAAGCTCAAGATAATTAAACTGGAGGATTTACGCAGGTAACATCTAGATTTTGCACAGGTCAAAGGAAGCTCACTGGGACGATTGTTTTCTTCCAAATTAAAACAAACTTCTTCCATACAAGCTGACGTGAGTCTGATAAGTATAATCTAGTGGTAAATAACAGACTATAAATAAGAAAAATAATTATACTCATACTGAACTATTTTTGCCTTCAGTCAAAACTTGACTTGGCTCTTTTCTTGAGTTTATATTACAACCTCTGGCGTTTTGCTTCATTAATCCACATGAAAACAAACACAGACACAAACTTTATTTTTTGAATGAAAAACATGTAAGATTATAACACATAAAATCTACGTATTAGTAAGGTTGTTGGGACATCATTTATGTAAGCATAATAATCAAGGTTTATTGTTGTAATAATTGAATTTGTTTTAGAATACTTTAAAGATTTGCTCAAAACTTTTGATTTTTAATGTGCCGTAAAATATTTAATTCCAGAAGCAGAACAAACACTTTGAGCTTTATTAATACTGTAGGCCTTTTATGTCTCTTACTGAATTATTTTTAGCTGAAGTCCTAGCCTTGTTTTGGATCTTAGAGCAAGTTTAAACTATTAGTTTCTGGATGAGGTTATTTCTCAGGAACTTAATTTCTGGGAAACATTTCTGTAACTGTGGCTCTGGCCCCGAAAGGGGCTCTTGTCATTTTTTTTTTTTTTATAGCCAAAAATGATAAAGAATTAGGTGATCTTTTAATATGTGAAGATAATTAATAGTGTTGTATAAATATTAATTTTGATAAGGTAACTCAATAGGATGCAAACCACATATTTTTTAGGTCGCTTTCTATAAAACAGAATGTCAGACTGAAAAGAAAAGGGAATCTAAAAACCAAAAATAGGTTTACAACTTCAAAAGTTGTAAACCTAAATACCGTAGTAGGGATTAGAAAGAGTAGTGTCGCTTTTGGTTAGCTGGTCCAAAGGCAAAAGTGGCTCTTAAGCTGGTAAAGATTGCTGACCCTCTTCTGGGCTGTTTATGTGGGAATTTTTACTTTAAAGTCGTTTATGTAGTCCACATCCCATAACACTGAGCAGCTCCTCCTCCTGCAGGAGTAATGCTGCGATCTGCAGTCTCCCTCCACAGCAACCAAAGAGTCCAGAATGTGAATAAGAGTGAAATTAAATCTGCATTGTGAGAGCAAACAAGCAGCACATACACAAGCTTGATTTACAGGGCTATGACACTCCTCCTGGCTCTGATTGTTTTTGACCATATCTTCAGATGGAAATAGTAACACTGGGAGGATATAAAGAAGCTTGATTTTTGAATCTTTCCGATCCTGTCACGACATGGTGACAGCTTGAACAAATCCATAAAAAATACTTTTGTGTAGTTTTAAATCATGCCACATTTTCATCCTTTAACAATTATAAACCATTTGGGCGATATATTGTATAAAACCCCAGCTAAAAACATAAGTTTCTTACTGTAACACTTCAAAATACAGTAAAGTTTTCCAAAGTTTTGTGTTTGAATTCTGCTGTAAAGTGTGGGAATACTCTATATAGAGAGGTGCTGTAGATTTAGTTCAGTTGTGAGGCCTCCTGCAGCAAACTGACCGCTTAGTGCTGCTTGCCATGATGGAGTACCAGGCACATTCCTGCCCTTTAATAACAAATGGGCTGACAGGGAATGATGATGGTGTGGTATGGGTTCAGTCACCAGGCTTAATGATAGATTATTTTCAGAGAGGTCTGAAAGTACATCATGCTGTGAGTAAGATTTGATAACAGGAAGCTGCAGTAACTTTTAAAAAAAAAAATTGAATAGTCATGGAGCAGCGGCCTGGTAAAAGAGCCGCTGCTCTGCTTGCCCGCTGTTCCCCTGACGTTTCTATCTTCAGTTTTCATACCATCACAACTCCCCAGCAGATCTCAAATCTTCTGTTTGCCGTTGTACATGTTGTTTTTGGAGAACAGCCCGACTTCACTTCCGACATCAAGAACCCCACGAGAAAACAAACATGGCTCGTCTTTATCGGAGACAAGACCAAAGGAGCAGCGGGCCGGAGCTGGACTGATCAGAATCTGATGACCTATGACCTCATTTTTCCCCCAACATTAGACAGGTCATTACAATGGCACTGAACATAATCAATCAACAACCAGCAGATTAACATCATCTCATTATTAACTCCCTCTACATAATAATTAAAAAGTTGAACTTATTTTCATAATTTGATTAGTTAGCTGACATAATTTAGGATTAAAAAAATCTAAATTAAATGTAAATACAACATGCAAAGCATTCATCTCAAAACAAAACGATTTAACAGAAAAGGAAAAAACGTGAGCGCAGACAACAGTCGCAACAGGAAGTGAGTAAATCAAAGTTCTGACCCATGTGCATCAGTAAATCAGCCACTGGAGTCGGTTCTAAAATAACTGCTCAACAAAATCTAAATGTTAGTCTTAAAAAATAAAAATAGAAAAACAAACTTCTCCTTTAAAGCATTGGAGAAAAACCTGCAGGGACACAGAGGAGGTTTGTAAAACAGATTTCCATGACATGAATGCTGCACATTTCTCAATTCTCTGGTTTCCCAAAGAGTCACTTTGCTCAATACCCATCTGTGTACAGTTACCTTTAGGACAGTTTGTTGTTTTCAATTAAGCAAAAATAAATTAAATCAATTGCCCATTTTGAAGATATCAGGTTTTTTTGGTTTTTTTTAAGTTAAAATGCATTTCCTTCTTTTTTAATTAAACATACCCACATGGCTCCCCTTTGGTCAATGTGCAGTGTTGTGGCGAGTAATATGTAACCGTAACAACCCACAGTGTGAGTCTGAGGGTGATTTATCTGACTAATAAAATGAAATATGTCCATTGTCGTTCAAGGGAAGTTGGCTTCATGTCTTCATCAACAGTAAACATCCCTTTAATCTCCTTGTTCAGTAAATCTCTCAGATCATAGATTTACTATAGAATCCATAAGTGTTCAGGAGGTCAGAAAGAGTGAACACATCAAAGCTGAACCATGCAACCATGCATTGCAAAAAAAAAAACCCCAAAAAACTATTAGATCATCAAAGCAAAAGGGCTACTTGATTATACTTCAATAATTACAGAAAAAATAGTCAAAGCAATACTTTTAGATACCTTTACCTCTTTAGTGTATCAGCACTCAACTCTACTTTCAATACATTCTCTTGACCTATGGATAGTTATAGTTTTATCTGAAAAAGGGAATAATAAACATACATATATAGGTAAACATTTATGATGATAGTTACAAAACAGATGTGACAATTATTATTTGTCTTCCAGCTTTTGTTTAATTAGCATTTTTTTTATTCTTCAGGCTAGTTTGCTACATTGGAGATAAAATTATTGAGTGTGTCAATAATATGTATTAGTTCAAATGATGATCTGCATTGTGAAAATATTTTTTTTTTTCTTCCATCTTTTACATTTCCAATGTCTTCAGTAACACTCGGCTCCAATACCGTAAACCAAAAAGAAAGCATTTAGTGGTTTTACAGTCAATATCTGGAAACTGACGATGACTGATATCACAGTGCCTATGTTACCAGTCCATGTCTCTGACACTGAACTGGACTTATAGTGAGATCTCTGGTGTTGTACAAACTTTCACAGAATGTGTGACATTCTCACTTCAGTGATGGTTTTGGACGGAAGAGCTCATTGGAGTTTCGGCTGGATTAAGAATGAACAAATAATTCCTCTGACTGGCCCATTAACCACCATAACACATCTTCGTTGTGTTTGGATAGTAGAGCTGCAACACAGATGAATGTCTGTCATTATTATGATTTCATTAGCGGAGGCGGTGTCGTTTTCTCGCTCTCTGCGGTCCAGGGCTTTTGTGGGGTTTCTGTGCACTAGTAAGGCCAGATATTGACTGCCTGTTTAACCAGATCAGGTCTTCCCCAACTGAGAATGTCTAGGTGCCCCAGTGGTATGCCAGGGAGCAATTACATAAAAAGTCAATAAAAAGACAAATCCACCATAGATTTTTATCCATCCCAGTGGAGAGCAATAAGCTTTTTAAATCATAAACAGCAAAGTCAGAGCATCAGCTAAATAAAAAAGAACAGGAGACAAAAGCCCAAGCAAGACCTAAACTTCAACCAAGTGTGTAGTAAAGTCATTTTGCCAAAGAATGGGCAAAAATATTGGTCTCTTAAAATGCAAAGCTGGTAGAAATACTGTAAAAGCACTGCTACACAAAAGCTTGATGTTGAAATACATCTAAATATGATCTGCCTGTAGTTTTGGTATAACAGTTCTTCAGATTATTCTAAACATTTTTGGGGGAACTCTTCACCCTCCATACCAGAGTGGTAAAGTCATCCTAATGCAGTATTGTTACAGTAGTATGTTTCCAGCATGCACCTCCACAGTTTTACTGCGCTCAGATAACCCATTTATACTGAAAGAACCAGATTAAATTTCTGGTTTAAGTCTTGTGTGAGTCAAGACTTCACACAAATCAGGTGCTACATGACACCACCTGTCTCAGCTATGTGAAACAAAATCTGAGAAAACAAGGTCAACTACTGTAGCAGCTACGCATGAGAAAAATCTATGGATTCAGATCAAAACAAACAGAACTAAACAAGACAAACATTTTGGACATGGTACTCGGATGCAGTTATACCATAATGAAGCTTGACAGATTGTGGTGTGCTTCGATTTAATGCAAAGTGCAAAGTTTGAAGCAGATATGACTCATCATGGGGGAAAAAAAATTATCGTGAATGCATTGAAACTGGGATTTAAGTAGCAGGGAATGGGACAAACCTATATCCAGAGAGACAAACAGACGTAGGTTGCAGATGTGACAGGTTTATGTGATCTCCCATTGACTCATGCACGGGAATCCTATTGAGGAAACTTAACTCGCAGGCCAGCGTCTACGCAGCGTGTACATTTATGCACATATTTGCACATGCCCCAGAACCACAATTAGGATCTATACTCCATCAATAACAGACTGGCTTGGTGTTCTGAAGTTGAGTCCGAACACTTACTCTCACATTCCTGCAGATATATAGGCATCAGTGACAGTGCTGGTCCGTGGGAGGACCATGTACCCATAAGAAGTTAAGGCCTTACCAGGAAACCAGAAACGTATGTCTTCCACCAGGGTGGTCCTTTAAAGAGGATAATTCAGTTAGATGTGCAGGCCTCAAAGTAGCACAGACCTGAACGGCGTATCTCTAAAGTTAGTTTAGAGATATCTTTACCTCTAACTTTATTTCTGTATGCTGAACTTAGTCCTCATGTTTTGTGAGCATCTCCTAGTGGTGAGAAAACTCCTTCAGGCCTCAACTTTTTTATTATTATTATTATTATTATTATTGAGTACTTTGTGATTAAGTGTACCTCCAAGTTTTAGTTTAATCACATAACAAATGAAAATTAGCATTCAAAATGATCCATTTTAAACTTTAACTTTGAACGAAAATGCTTGTCTTATGCTTATAATGAGAAGGATGTCAAAACACTTTTATCTCTATTGCTCTTTAACTTTTACTGTATTAATTTTATTGATAAATAAGGGGCCAGGGCAGTGAATAGTAATCCATTTATAAATGGATGGATGGGCAAATGAAGAGACAGATTAGATGATGGATGGACAACAACCTATATGGTCTGATCAGTGGACGAAGAGAGTGATGGACAAACTAATGGGTCTAATGATGGAAGCACAGATTGCTTGATTAAGATGCCTAGATAGATGGACAACTTGATCTCCATCTGTGGACAGATGCATCTATATAAAGTCATATTCAATACATCAGAATGTGCGGTCATAAGGTTCGTTTGTAGACACTTATTGTGCAAGAAAAATTTGTTTTTTTTTATTGGTGTGATGTAATGTTCTAATTTTGAATATGTTTTCATTACCTCTAGGCAGAAAATAATCATAATTAACAGACATAAAGGCTTTCAAACATCAATCTGGGTAATTAATCTATATAATCTTATGTTGGGAGCGATAAAGTACATGAAAATAATGGGTTTTCAATGATGCTCTAAATTATTAAACAGGCCTGTACGGATCTTTGTAGAAAACGTATATAAAAATGCTGGAAAATCACCACCACCTCCTGCAGGTATAGCTGAAGGACGACAATCTAGAGGCTGGATGGACATCTTACAAGAAAAACGTATTTCAAAGGAATTCTGTATTTATCATCTACACAATGGGACAGAAAATATGATCTTGAAATACATTTATTTTTTCCATGGCGTACTCTATTTTACCATACTTGTATTCCAAACATGGTCATTTTAAAATTTCAGAAATTTCAAAACTACGTCCAACTTTACTGAAGATCAAAACTTAAATCTGGTTCCTTGCTAAGATCTCTATTATGTGCACGCTACTGATCAAAACCTCTATTAGAGGTTAAAGGTCACTTCAAAAGGAAATATGGAGAGAAAATGAAAGACGCAAGACTTGTGCAGTACTGCTCATCCTTTCCCCTTCCCTTGCTGGCCTCAGATAGACTCATGCATGTGAAAGATAACTCATAATTTGTAGAGTCAGATAACTGTTCGAAAGGGAGAGTTGGCTGCAACATGAGGTCCAGGCTTATTTAAGAGACTATAAATGATGCGCAGGGCGACCTTTCAACTCTGCTAACCCCTAACAGCAGGGCAGCGTTTCAGAGATTATCTCTGCCGTCCTTGCGGACTGAAAGCCGAGAGGGCTGTGTGCAATTGATTCACAGCTGAGGACACACTCTCAGAGAGACGGGGAGAGCAGTCAGTCATGTTAAACCCTGCAAAGAAAAGGTGAGGCCTGTTATTTATCAGCGTCGTGAGGTTTCACTGCAACAAAAATGTGCAGACACAAAGCACTAAAGACAAACTATATATCAAAGTTAAGGAAAAATATTGCAAGAAAGACAAAACTGAGGCTTTGGTTAAAATGAGTGTTGTTTTTCCTTTCAACTGAGGTTTAATTTCTGAATGGAAACGTGAACTGATTCACCTTTGTTAAGAGTCCGGGCTTTCAAATCCCGTTAATAAAAAGCCATCAATTAGCTGCATCGCAGTGAAAAGGGTGTATTGAAAAAGTAGCGGCTTATATTCCAGAAATTATGGTAATTACCTTGCACCCAGAAGCTTGACATGATGTGTTATGAGAAGAATAAACTATCACAGCTTTCACAATCAGGTGCTTCTCAGTAAGTTTGAATGTCATCAGTGTTAATTTATAGATTTATTACACAAAGGGATATATTTCAAATGGCTATTTCTGTTCATTTGGATTGGTCTGACTTACAGCTAATAAAAATCAGAAGAAGAGAATTAGACATTTCCTATGTTAAAAAATGTAATGCAGAAATAACACCTTACTGAAACAGTAGTTACATAATTACTGCATCAAAGCAACGTGAAAAGGTAGCAATCAGCTTGTGGCTTTGCCGTTTCTCAGCAAGGTTTAATTCAGGCAAGTGCTAGCTAATCAGGAACAGTGATATTGATATGGTCATTCTAGATCCGGGGTGTCAAACTCCAGTCCTCAAGGGCCACTGTCCTGCAACTTTTAGATGTGCCTCTGCTGCACCACACCTAAATAGAATAATTAGGTCATTAGCAAGGTGCTGGAGAACTTACAAACACAAGGAGGACGTAATTTAGCCATTTCATTCCAGTGTT
Organism: Poeciliopsis paucimaculata; assembly: GCA_903067055.1. Lineage (NCBI taxonomy): Eukaryota > Metazoa > Chordata > Actinopteri > Cyprinodontiformes > Poeciliidae > Poeciliopsis > Poeciliopsis paucimaculata. The sequence goes on from CAEGAD010004151.1 coordinate 17,279, forward strand.
TTGTACCTGTGGCACATCTATAAACTGCAGGACAGTGGCCCTTGAGGACTGGAGTTTGACACCTGTGTTCTAGATGGTAGTGGCAACATGAAGGCTATCAGTTGTAGCTTATCCATCTAAGACGTTGGCCTTCTATGGTATTAGATGGTCTTATACATCTAAGACTGTTGTCTTAGATGTATAAGATGTATGAGAGGCATGTGGTCCATGCCTCTCAAGATGTAAATGTGCAAAATTCTATCAAGGCTGTGGTTACCACTGTTACTTGTGCATTCTCAAATAATATACTTTTTCCTTCCACTCAATTTTCCACCAGTGTGCACCATTGAACAGCCAGATGAGCAACGATGAAATACTGTGGCTTATTCTCCTTGTGAAGGTGTCAATAACATCTGCTGTCCATGATATAACAATTTAGTATGAATGTTCAACATTTTATTGGTCTCATGCAATGTTACAACATTGCAAAAAAAAAAAAGAATTGTGGGATTTCATTAGCTGTAAGTCATCATCAAATTCACAGAAAAAACCCCACTTGAACTATATCTCTGTGTGTAACACAGCTATATGTCATTTTGACTTTTCGAAGTGAAACAGAAAGCAAATTACCTTTTTAATGACTATTTAATTTTCTGAGATGCATTTGCATAAAATATACGTTGGGAAAACTAAACTAATATAAATATAAGCTTTAATTTTTTTTTTTTTTAAATGAAGGTTTTAGTCCAAGTTTTAACAGCACTACAAACAAGAAAATTACCAATCAATAATTCCAGTTTTCACCTTCAGTAATGATATTGACACAACTGATTTGCTACTTTCTAAAGCAAATTGTCAAGGGTTGCGGTAAAGAAAGGGCTGAACCAAAAAGCAAAGCTCTCAGTTTGCCTCTCTGTCTACATTACATGTTGACATGAGACATGGATCATGACTGAAAGAATGAGATCCTAAACACAACTGAGCTTTGTCCAGAGATTAGCAGGACTCAGCCTTACAGAGAGCTTCATCATTAGGGAGAGCTCAAAGTGGAGTCACTGCTCTTCCACATCGAAAGGAGTTATTTTAGGTGGTTCATGCATCTGATTATCATGTCCCCTGGGCTCCTCCCTTTGGAGAGTTTCCGTACATGTCCCACTAGGAGACTCTAGGTCAGACCCAGAACATGCTGGCCAGACAGAATATGTTGGCCATATTCTGTCTGGCCTTGGAAAGCCTCGGGATCCCTCAGACAGAGCTGAAAGGAGTCAGGGATGTCTGGGTTTCCCTCCTGGACGTGTTGCCCCAACAACCATATCTCGGACGGTCAGAACAATGGATGTTGACTGTTGACGATGAGAACCTCTTTTTAATTATTTGCAACTTTATATTAAGAGTTGCTCTTTAAACTGTGGGAATACTTTCTCATATACCCATTTAAATAACCATGTTAACAATTCTATAATGGACAGTTCTGGTAAAAGTTAACAAAACATAAAGGATTTTGTTAGATTAATCATCAAGAGTGGTTAAATTCCATTGTCTTCTTTAGGAATTAGTTACACCTAAAATTTATCTCTTAGTAATGTCAAAACACTTTTTTAAATGAGTGGCTATGACTAGAAAACAGTACTTTACAGTGTAGTGTCACATAAGACCACCATTATCCATTCACTGTATAATCATCTGGTTGTTTAAGTATTTTTACAGGACAAAGGAGCAGCTGCACTGCTTCACTTTAAGACTGCAGAGTACACTCAGAGTGCCAGGATTGCACTCAGCCTCAGTCTCAGCACACATCTTCTGCACCGTTTAATACGACTTCCCAGCTCGATTTATTGTGATGGCTTTTGAGGCAAAGAGGTATAATATGACAAAAACATGGCCCCATAACCTCAGGATGTTCCACTGTGTTTTGAGGTGGTGAGACCCATTTAGCCGGAGGATTGGCAAAGATATTGCTTTCCTCCCATCTCATGTACAGATTTTCAATAAAATAGAGCACTAAATCAGGCTTAGGTTTAAACTTGTGGGTTGTTTTTTTTCTTACTGTACTTTACTGGTCTCAACGTTGTAGACGGAACGCATCCCCCTTTCTGTACATTTGTGTTCTAGCTGCCTGAAGGTAACATTCTACCAGAATACACACATGAATTTCTGGATTGCAGTAATGTATAAAAAGAAAAGGGTATTTCTTTAAATGCAAGAACCTGGAAGTTTGAGAATCTTAAGATATGTTTGATTTGAGACAATAAAACGTTTTCTTAGACATTTTTTGAAAATGTGCATACACTGACAGTTTTTATTACCAGTCGGTATCTAGACGTTTGCTGTCCAGCGCTGTAAGTAAACAGCAGAGTTTGGATTTTCTAAAGTGGGGTTCAGCAATGTAGTTGTTGATAGTCAGTATCTTATGCAAAACAGACATTACTGGAGCTTGTGGGAACACGGAGGTTTACTGGCAGGATGAAAGCTAACAGCTAGTCAGAGAGCTGTAGCCCATGAAGCACACTTCAGGTTTCTACATGTTTTTCCATTTCAAAATTCAATACTTTTACACATTTACAAATTTCTCCAAATTTGTGCACTGTTACAGAAAAAAGTTTTTACAAAGCTGAATTATATGTTTTGAAATCTGTTTAAGACCTAAAAATAAAACAATACATAATTTGAATTTATAACTTACCAGGCAATATAAACTAATGCTTATTATTTGTTAATTCTTTTAAATGTATCTAAAATATTATTTTATAATCTAATGTTTCTAATACATTGTTCTCAAACTGCAGTCCTCAAGGGCCATTGTCCTGCAAATTTTAGATGACTCTCTGCACCCTTGCTCCAATATTAGCTGACTAGCAGAGCTCTAGAGAGCTTGACTGCATGCTAGTGAGGCAGTTTTGCTATTTTCGTCTAGTATATAGAACAAGAAACACTTTTAAAAGTCGCAGGACACTGGCCCTCAAAGATTGGAGTTTCAGATCATTGGTCAAATGGAACTTAAATCTCACAATGTTTGTGTTTGAATAGTAAAATTATTCGGCTTTTTTTGAGGAGTCGAGAAAATGGAAGTTGTGCTGGAGGTGGGAAAATGTTTTTCCCACCTCTAGGGGGTTTATTTTCACTTTAAATGAAACTCTACAACACAGCATGTACTGTGGGATGCATTGATGGAATGTGAATGTCAGCGGTCTCTTTATTTACTCTTCATATAAAACCATGGGCAGTAATTAACAGCAGGTATCCTCCCTATCCAGAGGGTAATTGACCATTTCAAAGCACCTTCATAACCAAAGAGTGTGTACGCCTATGCCATAAAACAAGCCAAGAAACCGAAACTGAGGGGAAAGGCGGCTGTGAGTGTATTAAAATGAAGACCTTTATATTCCACACCTCCCACATCCCCCACCCCTCCGTCCCTTACTCCCAGAAAGGATAAGGGTCAGCAGCAATGGGCTCAGTTGTCAAAACGCTCCAGGTTTCTTTATGAGGTCATTAACATTCAAGCATATTCATTATGAGTAAGTGTGGTTAGATGGATTAAGCACAGACTGTGTGCCACCATGAAAATGTTCATTCTTAAAATTACATATATGAGAAGACTATTTTTTTTTTAAGTCTTCAGAGAGAAAATTTGTTTTTTCTTCATGGAGTCAGAAACAGCTTTGCACACTGATTATCTGACAACATAATTTTCTAGAGCTGTTTTAGTTGTGTTATGAAAGTTTGTTTTTAGAGTGTTGTTTCACTACATAAATATATTAATTTCATCCTGATCCGTTACATTTATACATCAACTTCAGCCAAAAATGACAATTTTAGCTAACAGCTATTCTTTCATTCACTGACTAAATGTCTGAGTTTTAATCTTTTGATTACGGCTTTCATTTCAAAAGTTTTTTCTTTTTTTTCTCTTTTTTTTACAAGAACCACCATCAAAATTACATAACTTAAATTTTGACACTATAATAAATTGTTTCAAAACATTTTCATCATGACATAATTTTGCAGAGCTGTTATTATCAATTTATTAGTCAAGAGAAGGGAACAAAGTCTTCCACATCACAATGAAGACAGTTGTCAATCTTTGCAGATAAACTGATATAGGACATTTATCAAAAACGTTTTTAAAAGTCAAGACAGGATCTTGACTTTTAAAAAGATCCTAGCAATTGGTTAAATTGCCATTAACCAGTAGGTTAATAGCAATTTCCCTCTAAAACTGTCTTTATACAATTCTTAAAAAGAAAAAAAAAAAAAAAACACATGGAAATGACTGACTATCGTCTTCTTCTGTGCTGGTGTAAAAAAAAAATATCTCATCTCTTTCCATGAAAATGAGCAAGAGGTTTTCCACTGTAAATTTGCATTTTTAATGATGAAATTATGAACAGTTCCAGAACTGAATCTGGCAGAAAATCTGTGTAGAATATACATCAGCTCAGCTCCAGTTACAGGGTTGGAATCGGAGTGTTTTTGTCTTTATAAGATAAATTACTGTATAGTTTACCTGAACATTGTTCAGGCAGGGTTTACGTTTTCATAAAACAGCCATTTTTGTCTCTGTCTCCTGATAAGTCAAAAAGTCACATCAGATCATCTGTAGGACAGAAATGATTTAATAACAGAAAAAATATTTATTTTTCCACCTGACTGAAACAAAATCCAAGAAAAACATCTAGAATGTGACAAAAATAAAGTGCAATCAGACCAAGGAGAAGCCAGGTGTCTGTGCTTTATGGTCTTTATATTTCACAAGAGGAACATAAAGCTAATGAGATGCTAATTACAATGAGCTAATTGGCCTATATGTTCCCTAATTGATTTCTGTTGATTACGGTTTGTGTATTCGGTGCTAATTGTTACCTCTAAGGTTGTGTCTCTTAATTAGCATTAATAGGTGTTACCAGTTGTGTTCCAACATCTAATTTCACTTTTAACAACGACAACTGCACGGATTTAGACTAAAGGTTCCTTCACATTTAAAGCTCCTCTGAGGATATGAGGTTAATGTTAATTGCCATATTAATTAATGTGTTAATTGCTCGCAGAATCTTTTTTCCCCCCCTTACAGCACTTTTGTTCTGTGGTAATATGACTGGGCTGTTTACTTTGAAATATTTCAGGTTTATTCAGAGAAATGTCTTAAGATAAAAAGACATTTCAGTCTTTTTATACTCTATTATATCAGGGTACTTCCTTTAAAAGGGGATTGGTGGCTAACAAAAACACAGCATTAAGAACGTTCTTAAATTGTGCAGAGTAAAATGATTCACAAGGATCTGCTTCAAATTCAACTTAAACACACAAAACCTTATCTAAACATTAGTTTAAACTTCTAGTTGTATCAATATTGCCTTCCTCCTGAAGCAGTTGCCCGAATCTGACAACAATGAATGAACAGCACAGAGTTCTGCGGATAAAGCAACATTTTTTATGCTAAAGTTAATCTGTAAAGTTACAAGGCAAAAATTTGTTTATTCATGTACGTTTTAAACTAAAGTTTGATTTTAGAACAAAAAAAAAGTTTTACTTAATATTTAAACCTAAGACACAATAAATGAACCAACTTGTTAAACTTGTTTGGATGTGTAGCACAGAAGGATACATCAGTTTTGTTCAGTTGTCAGTTCGTCGTCTTTTGGACAGTCGAAGCCTCTCGCTGCTGAGAAAATGTTCAATCTTAGAGATCTGTGCTCTGAAAGCAGACTGCTGGGACTCCCTCTCTTGGGAACAGGACAGATCCCACTCCGACTCCGACCCTGTAACTGGAGCTGAGCTCTGAGCTCTGCTACACCTGGTATGAAGAGAAATTCACTTATAGTAGACACATTATAGAAAATCTGAGAAAAAAATGTATCTATAGGATACATAGAACTATATTTATTTACAGAGCTTTGAAATAGTATTCCTTCCTCTTGAATTTTTCACATTTGCCCCTTTCCCATCATAAACCTTCACGTATTGTGCTGCACGGCAACACAAAGTGGAATTAAAATGATGCAAGGTTGTTACAATATTTGATAAATAAACTGTTATACATCTAAATAGTTAAAACAATTCACATTTGGTTAAAAGTAACTCGGAATCTTTCACAAACATACTTACTCCAGGTTGGTCTGCAGTGAACCTTTGCTGCTTGTATTAGAGGAGAGAGTGAGTGGAAAAGAACCAATGGGCAAAGAAAAAGTCTTGCCCTGTGAAAAAGAAGACAACAAAACAAACCATAAATCAAACACTTTTACCTTTTGGCATCTTGTCTTCAAATCCTGCCTGTAACAAGATTTGGTAGTTAGAGGTTTGATTCATTCTCAGAGGAAATGCAACACTAACTGAAACATAGATGTGAATCAAGTATCAAGCAGCAGCAAATGACATGTAAGAGAATCCAACAGAGAGAGTAGCCAGGCTCAGACTGAACTCTGGTTGATGCTCCCACCGTTTCAAATCTGCATGTAAAAAAAGAAGACCTTGCTTGTCACTGTTATTTATTAAACTTTTTTTTCCCCTTCAGTGCTGTATTGTCTGCCAGCGCCTGGATTTGATCAAATCCAGAATGACAGAGCAGAGTTGGTGACAAAAGAGAACGAGAGTGAAAAAGAGGAGAATAACGAGAGGGTGGAAAGTGAGTGAGAGACAAATGATGAAGTGAGAGAGGAAGAGGGAAAGTGCAACAGATAAAGATGGAGTAAGTGAGAAAGAAGGGGTACCCGAGGATCATTAGCTAGGTTTTCTTCCACACGTCATTCGTTCTGTCTGTCTGGCTGTTTGAGAATGTCTGTGAGGTCATTTAAGTTCTTTCACTCAACACCTGACTCAGCAGGATCCCCCAAAAAGAAACTTTGTCTGAGCATTTCATCTGGCCTGGGCATATACACAAATTTGCTCCTATATTTAAAGATTGTGAAAAGAAATGTCAAAAAGCCATTTTTGGGTCAGTGGGAAGCTCAGAGTGGAAGAACGAGAAGTACCCTTAAGGCACTGCATATTTCTAGTTCATATATTCTCCTCTGAGGCTTTTATGTAAAAACGTTGCACATTCCTTTCCTGTTCAACATCAAATTGATGTCCTTTCCTTGGACAAGTACCTCTATAGCTTAAAATGAAACATTGCAATGATGATTTATAATATACAGAATATACAGAAACTTTATCACTTAAGAAAATAGACTCAAAGAATCATAAGCTTCCTTGGCATTGTCATAACATACCTATATTATTGAGGATCAGTTAATCAACTGATTTGTTTTGGAGTATCGGGGTGTCATTTACTTCAGTGGGTTCTGTTTTTAAAGGCTGATTTTGCATCTCGGCCTTTATTAATTAAAATGCTGAGTTGCTTCATCTCATTTGCTTCGTTACATCTCAGTTGAATCTTCACAACAACTTACTATTTCTGCTGGTTCCTCTCTGTAGTTTTCTTCCCTCTGTTGACCCGTCAAAGAGGATGTAGCTCCAGAAACATTGAATAGATCTGATGCTCTCATTATGACCAAGGGGACTGTAAAAAGAGACAATAATGACAATAAACTTAGAAAAATCATTAGGGTAAACTATGTGCAGTTGATGTATGTCAACATATCACATATCAAGGATGAAAGGATTTCAACCATCACCTTTGTTGTGCTTGCTTTCTTCGAACATGGGTATAGCGCTGTGGGAATGTCCTGTGCTACCTGTTTGAGACACACCGGGAGCCTGAAAAACCAGAGATTCATGAACGCCACAGGAACCCCAGATGTTATGTTTTATTTTTCCTGCAACATTTATATGTAATACATTTAAGAAAATCTGTGGTTTCTCTGCTTCACTCAGTGCAAATTTCTGTCTTTGTTTCTGTTTTGTTTCATGGCACCTTGGTGGAAAGTGATGCCTTTGTCTAATTTCTAATAAAACTTCTAAAATGTGCTGCTTCGGGTTTCTGTCTGCATGACTGTGTGACCTATTCACATTTTTAAAGATAGAATTCTTAAACTAAGCTTTCTGAAATGTTTTGGTTAATCGACACTTTTAAAAAATTTTTTGACTAATTGTTATACAATTTAATATCTAGAAAGGTTTTGAACTTGAGTTTTAAAAACTTGCCTTTGAAATACAGATATTTTATTTTTTAATTGTATTATACCTGGTTTAACTGTAGCAGGCCGGAAGCATCTGGCTTTGGTCCGGAGCAGAACAGTTTCCTCTGAGCTGCCCCCCAGTCAAACAGAGACCTGCAGGGCTTTCTGCTCATCAGGGACATATCAAACGAAGCATCAGGTCTCTTCTGCTGAAGCTGCGAACGGTCAAGCTCTGGCCATCCATTATTGTCATGACTTGGCAGATTAGAGAGATTCAGATTGCCTTTGTCTTGTATTATTTCTTGAAGTCCAGGATTCTTCAGTGTGTTAGTTTTCGTTTCCTCCTGAATGTTTTCAGTTGAAACATCTGGCAGAAGGATAGCCTCCATAGATACATCCTTTAAACAGGATGTTGACGAAGGTATACGTACAGTTTCACACGTGTTTACATTTGGCTCAATCCGCTTCCTCTTTTGTGCATCATCTTCATCATTAGCCACAGCAGATGTCAGCCGCACACTCTCCTTCGCTGAAATTTCCGGTGGTGGTTCTCTCATTAACTCAGACTCTTTACTGACGGGTACATCAGTATTTTCATCTGTTTGGATCATATCGCCATTGACTTGTGGAGGATTACATCTTCCAGTTTCATTTTGGTTTGTTTGGCACACCTGGATGTTGATTTCTTGCTTTAACTCTCCAGCAGGATTCGTCTGGGAGGCACATTCAGCAGGAAAAGCACCCGATGTTTCCCTGGATGGGTTCTCATCTCCTGGAATCTGACAAAGTGTGATCGACTGAGCTTCAGGACATGAAGTCTGATCTGTTGTGGTTAAGATATGTAGCTCATCTTCAGCACTGATGCTGTGTTGATCTGAAGTCACTTTGTGTTCATTTGTGCCGACAGTAAATTCACCGTTGATATTTCTGTCCTTCTCTGTGGTTTTTAGAGAAACACGTTCTGTGGAGTTAAGGGGTTCACAGACAGTTGACGGCAGCTCAGTATCCATGAAGTCATTGACCTGCCCGCCGAGGCTCGCTTCAGTCATATCAGCAGTCGTGAGAGACGGTATCTGTGTTTCTGGACTTTCTGATGCATGCTTTGCTGACTCTCCTCTCTCTTTCACGCTATCTGTTACTTCTCCCTCACCTCTAGCTCTTGTTTCTGCTTCTGGATTACTGGTCCTCTCTGTCGCCTTTGCTGACCCCTCAGAATCCATGTGCATGTCTGGGGTTGTTCTTTTTTCTGCAGCATTTCTTTCACTTTTCAGATTTTCTTGAAATACTTTTTCTTCCCGCTCTGTACTGTTGGTTTCCTTTTTGCCATCCTCCCCTCTCTCATGTTTCTTCTTATTTTCTTCATATGTTTCATATTCAAATAATTCTGTAGATCCATTCGGTGAAGTGCACCCAGGGTTTAATGTACTGACACAGGTAGATTTACTCAGAAAACTCTGATCAAATCCAATTAAGTCACTTGTACTAGCAGTTTCTGTGCTTTTTTCAGAGTTATCAGGGATGCTGCTTGTGAAATATGATAACTGTTTAATCATTTCTTTCTGATGATTCACCTTGTCTTGACCTAGGGAGGAAAGGTATAGATGTTGACAAAATATGCTGTTTTAACTGCATTGTACTCAAAACCCCCACATCGTTTCATCATGAACCGATGGCATTTTTGGCCTAAAGATAAATAAATTTAAGGTTCTCAAAATGGAACCAAAAACTATCCTTATCTCCTGTTTATATTCAGAAGGCTGACCTCCATTTGCTCCAGTAGCAGCAAGCTTTGAAGCTGTTCCTGTGTCCTTCAGACAATCCTGGATATTGGCCTGAGAGGAAGCAGCGCACTGCAGACTGTCGAGGTCAGGCAGCTGAGAGCTGGAGTCTGGATCCATAGCAGTTTCCTCAGCTCTGAATCTTTCCAAGACTAAGCTGAAAGGACTGAGCTGGGCCACAACAAGAGGACTCTGACTATTGTCTTTCATCTTTGAAAGACAATAGTCACTTAAATACAATGAAATGATGGAATGAACTGTTAAAACCTTCAAAACTAACAGGATTTCACACATTTTTGCTCAGTTCTAACACAAAACTGATCTAAATTTATTATAGTTTATTTTTGACAGTTTAATCCTAGAACGGTCAACTTTTAATAGGAATATTGAGAACCTCAAGTGGGCCATGCAGGCCAAATGTATTGCAGTGCATTAGATTAGCCTCAAATACAGAGTCTATTTCATACAGTTAGAAAGATATAAAAATTGCAAATCATTCAATTTGTTTTTTTTAAATAAGAATTTTTCTTATTTTTGCCTAAATTGGAATACCATATTACTAAAGTGAAAACGTGATGATTTTTAGCATTGGACGCATCTGCAGCTAAAAATATTTCTAACATTAACATGTGAAAAGCTCGGCCCTTTTTGCTTGACCTAATGTCTACACAGCTAATCTGTTGATTTTTTTTTTTTTTTTTTTTGGATGAACCAATTAATAACTGAAGAGCAAGAGGAGAATCTTGTAAGGTGAAGCTAAAACTACCTGAGGAGTTCTGGTTGGAACATATTTACAAAGAAGTTTTTATTTTGGCTTAATTACAATTGAAAATGTTTTTCAGCAATTACTCTTTTTTTGAGTGCCGAAACTCCAGCTAACAAATGATCAATTACTAAACTAGTTGACGATTATTTCAATAATTAATTCATCACGATTAATTATTTCAGCCTCCGACGTAAGTAAAGAGCATTTATTACCTGTGGTTTCCCGACTTGCTGGGCTTGTGAGCTGGCCTGCAAGATCAGGTCTGCGCATTTCAGCTGAAGGCCTTCATAAGCTTCTTTCAAGGCTTGAAAGTCTGACTGCTCATTCTTAATTTGAGTCAGTAATGTTTTTCTCTGTGTGATCACAAAAACAAAGGATACATAAGATTGAAAAGTTCTTAAAAAAAACTTCAGATTAAAAGTCTTTACATCACCTCCACTAAAGCATAGTCTGTTTTACCTCTTTGTCCCAGTTCATCTTGGAATCAGCGTAGCTCTTTGTCAGTTCAGCCACTTTGTCTTCCATTGTCTTTCTATTCTCTCGCATCACTTCGCGTTCTTGCTTAAGGGCCTGCCGTAAAATTAATTGCCCATAAGATTTCAATGCAATACTAAATTTTTATGAGTTTATTTAATGCGAACAGAAGGTTTTAAACAGGGCCAAGAGAGAGAGAGAGAGAAAGAAAGAGATAGCACAGCTTGCTAATACAAATCAGGTTTCTTGTGTCATTTTAATAATGATTTTAATAAATTAATGACTGAGAGAATTAAAATGGAGGAAGGTGGGGTGGCACAGACCAAAGGAAAGAGAACAGTAAACTGCAGAGCCATAAATGGAGAAAAACATACTATCATTCAGCTGTGGGGGGACTTTATTCACAAATGTACACGTTGTGAAATACTGCACCATATTCAGCAAATTTATGAGATGGAACAGAGACTGGCATTTATTCATGTCTTTGTACAAGTGTTTTCGTAGTAATTTAAACAGATCCTGAAGAATGTTTTCCTTGTGCAGCACTTAAGAAGATGCAGGGTTTCCAAGGAATGAATTTGTTTCAGTCAAAAATAAAAACATACACCTCCACGGTTCTTATGCAATGCAAAGAAATAACGAATAAATAGGAGTACTTTTTTTTTTTAATCTGTGCTGATAATTCTTAAATGTATTTTTTATGTTCAACAAAGATGATAAATCCTGAATTGTACTAATAATTTAACTAGTTGTCACTCATTCTGGAAAGTTATGTTTTTATTTTTAATCAATACAATTGTACATCCTCTTTTGTAATATCACCAAATTGCAACATCATTAATTTTTACATTATTCAGAAACTACACTGTTTATTCATTGGTTAGGCTCTGTTATGTGCCTTTTAGACAATCTTGAAAATAATTAGATTCAGAGCACAAAGCAATTTTAACTGTCAGAAAGTTGATTGTAATTTGGCGCTCATGCAGCAAACCAGTGATGGAAATAGAAACTTTTCCATCTGCAAGGAACTGGCACATCTGAAAGGACACCAGAGGGCAAAGTTGTGGGACAATGAGTTGATTAATGTGTGACAAATATTTGCTGAAGCATCCAACTGCTGATAAAATAAGTGAACTAAAGTCACAAGGTGAATCTGCAATTGTCAAGAATCTTTTACAGAGCTCTCATGTTTTCAGCATGGGGGAAACTTGTGTGACTAAATGTTAAAGTTCTAAAATAAAAATCAGAAAAACTGAAAAAGTCTCACCTTGAACATCTCTGTTTGACTCTCTAGCTCCTGTTCGATTCTCCATACGGTCTGTGTCTGACTCAACAGCAGCTGCTGGTTGTGCTGTAGGGACCTCATCAACTTCTAAACACAGATCCACAGAACCAAATAAGAACGGTCAATCTTTTCTTTGAAAGCTTTTACCACTAAACCAAAGATCTTGTGCGACTGAAGATTAACTATAAAATGTTCCGTTTTGTGCTCACAGGGTCATAGATGTCTATTTTTTTTCTCTTAACGTTCTTTATTTGTTAAGAGAAGCCTAAGAGGTCTGCATAAGTAGCAATCTAGTTCTTTATATAGTGAAAACCATTTCTTTTTCTTCTCCTACATGGCCAATTTAGTAGACTTTCTTTAAGCTGTTTTCAGCATTGCTCAACTCCACAGCTTAATGAAATCCACAAAAGTCACTGGCATACCAACATTCCCAAGTTCCTCTATTCCACTCAAGCTTTGCCCTGAATGGTACAAAGAATTTATATTAATACTATAAAGTCCACAAGATAAAACGGGTAATTTCAGATTTATACTATTTTATAGGAAATGTGATTCTGTGCATTTTTCCATAAAATTTTCAGAACATTTTACAATTATTCTAAACAACAAAAAAAAAGTTTGTTTCTTCTTCCTTACCTGCTTTTCTGCTCGTTCAGCAAAATTCTCCTCCCTGAGTTTCTTGTTTATTTCAGACTCCTAAAAAGACATGACTTTATTCTATTTCCAAAGGTCCAAATACACTGTTTTGGAACTTATTTAAGATCCGTGTTTTACTGATGTCCATGTTACCATGTGGCGTTTTTGTTGCAGCTCCTGTATGTGCTGTTCCCTCCCTAAAGGACTCTGGATCTTCTCATGTCTGACTGTGTTCATCTTTTCTTTTATGAGCTTGTTGCTGACTTCCTCCAACTCCTGCGAAAAAAATCAGACAAAAAGCAAAAACATTATGACTTAAGACTTGTTGCAAAGTCAACATTTCAAAGTAATCAGGTTGGCATCTTTAGGAAAGCAACTTTTTTTTTACCATGATTATTGTTTTAAGCATATTATCCACTGTGGTTAAAGTTATTATAAAACTGTAATACGTAGTGAGATTATGATGAAGACTGAACTGGATTATGTGTAATTGCATCTAAATCTGATTGTATGTCAGATTGGATTTCCTTGGGTTGATTTGATTGAATCTGAACCAAATTGGGATCTGCAATGACAATTGTGAACTGATGCTACATAAAAAAATTGAACTGATTTGCAGAATCTTTTAAAATGAAGTTGGGTTATAAAAATAAAATGACCTTCAAATGTAAAATGGATTGAATTTATGCAACACTTTTCCAGTCATTTTGACCACCCAAACCATTTTACAGTAGGGCCACATTCCCCCATTCGCTCACATTTATGTGCGCCTATCAATATGCAGATTGATAGGCAACTTGGAAAGGTTTCAGGGGAACATTGGCAAGTGAGAAATCTGGAATGAAATCTACAACCCTCCGATTGATGACAACTCCCCCCATTGAGTCACAGTCAAATGAAATTTGTCTCGTCTTCATACCTTCTTAAGTGAATCAATGATTCCTTCTTGTTTTTTTCTGGCAGAAGTTAACTTGGTATTTATCTTCATGGCCTCATCAACTTTAGGAAAAAATACATATTAGATTGCCATCAAACATAACTGCAAGACATAAGTATGAAGTCTGACAACACTGAAGTAGGACAAGTAGAAGAGACAATAAAGGTTATCATTTAGTCAAAGAGACTGTAAAAGTACTTCATCTTTTTCCAGATCCTAAACTGCCTTGTGGGGCTTATGTGTATTACAGCCAGAAAAAGAAGAAAACGATCTAATATCAGAGGACGTAGCTTGTCCAAACCGACTAACACAAAGATATACCATGAAAGTATGAGCAGAGTAGGATTTTTAAAGGGCAGAGAAATTATGTGATAGATCGGTCTTATCTGGTGTCAGCAGAGTGGGAATTCTTTCTTGGCTTAGATGTGTTAAACATTGCTGCCAAAAAGAGCACATTTTTCATTTTTCACAGGTTATCAAAATAACCCCGAAGGGGCATTTAGACAAACTTGACAATGACCTCTGCTTGTAACTTAAATTGTAAAATAATGATGTAGATTTAGTGCAAAAGATTGAGAGTCAGAAAACTTGTACGTGAATCAATGTGCTGTTGCAATACCACGAGCCAAACAAAACTCCATCTTCAGTTTGAACATCATTTTCAGCACTTTGTCAAACAGCAGAAAAAAGTAACAGAGACAAGTTCAAGCGCTGAACTTGATCTGATTGTTTAGAGCTAACTTAGCCTGCATTTTACAACCTAATTGATATAGCATGCTTAATACACATCCCCTGTGTGTTAATCATGAAAATGTTTTAGAAATTAAAAAAAAAAATGTTTATTTCCATATTTATTGTCCTCAAGGGCCTGTGTGCTACAATTCTTAGATGTCTCCATGGTCCAACACATTTCAATTAAAGTACCCTCCAATGTGCAGTCAAGTTCTCCAGAGTGCTAATACAAGAGTATTTGACTCGGGTATGTTGAAGCAAAGACACATTCAACATTGCCAATGTCCTCCAATGTTCAACAGTTGCAGGACATTGGCCCAGAGAACTGTGATTGCCCTTCCCTGGAGCTTTTCTAAATCCAGGAAATACAAAAATAGAACATTTTACTTTTCTACTTTATAAAGAAAAGTAAAATTTGCCAGCATGAATTAGGGTTTGAGAAGTTTGAAGACCAAATCAATAATATAACTTATTATTGAACTGTTAAAATAAATAAATAATATATAAAAATTATATTATTGAGTCATCAATAATGTAATTTACAGATGTCACTTCAGTAAAAATATCAATGCTCTTTTGCATCTATTTTTTATCTAGTCATATATTACCATTCTGCTCCAGTTTGTCATGAGCCTGCTTGACCATAGCACACTGTCTGGAAAGAGCACTGAATCTTTTCTCCACCTCTGCCAGCTGCTTCAGGTGGCCGTCCTTTGTGCGACTCTGCAGGGCTAGCTTCTGTTCCTGTGGAGGACCCACAGGTAAAAATTAACCAGAGAGGGGAAATTCCAGTTAAATGTCTGGCTTCATTGTCGCTTTAAAAGAGCCTGAGTGGAGGCTCTTGCAGCAACAAGTCATCCACGTCAAAAGGTGAATATTGGTTCACACAATTCAGCAAACAAATCAACTATGCACCCACATCGAAGCATGCTAAAGACATGAACAATGCTGTGCCATGCTTCATTGCCAAAGACATAATTTCATTAAACCTGTGATCCTGAAGCTGATGAAGGCAGCCGTTCCACTTTACTAAATGCCATCAAGAAAATTCTTCCCAAATAGCAAAACTCCCAAGATGTACTCAGAGGTCAAAGCTCGTGTGCAGAAGCAAGGGACAAAAGGGAGTGCAGTTTTCTGCAACAGCTGATTTGTGGACTAGCAGTGGTGGAGGTGGAGAACCATCCATTAGTCTCACAATGCGTTTCCTCTCTCTGGAGAGGGAACTGAAGTCCTTCACTTATGTATCTGCTCTGTCTCCTCAAACCCTCAGTCGGTTGTGGCAGATGGCTGCTTGTACTTTATTGCTGATAAAGGGGAGTTTTTTCTCCTCACTGTCTCTACATGCTTGCTCTGTATGAGGAGTTGCTGTAAAGTCAGTGAATTTGACGCAAGTGCTTGTCTACTGCCATTACGTTGCCAGGAGAGTGAATGCTGCAAGTCAAGGATGCAACCAGTTGGGCTTCTTTAGGCAGAAATTTCTTAAACTACCTTGATTAATTAACTGGGATTACTGCTCTGTTTCATAACTAGGATCAACTGGAATTGAAATTATATTTTTGCAAATTTCCTCAAGATGACATTTGTTATGAAATGGCGCAATATAAATAAACTAAAATTAATTTAATGAATTTTATGATCATTTCCGTTTTTCGTCAGTTTCTGTTATTACCTTCTTCTAAGCTGTGTCAAAAGTGCTCAGCAATAAAGCGCAAGTCTCTGAAAAAAGTATTTTTAAAGGCAGGCACAAAGAAATTTGGAAAACTTGTCCTGAATTCTGTCAGGCACAGATACACAGATTACAACAGAAGAAGAAGCAGTCAAATATTTAAGATGATCCCTGTTTAATGGAGCTAGTGGTAGAGTGTTTCAGAAGCATGAAAGAATCAACTCCGCTCATGCTTCACAGCACTTTATTGCTCTTCAAACTGCTGCTATAGTTTGATTGTCTGTATCAAGCTGATTTTTTTCCCCCACCTTCCTCATTTTACCTCCCTTCACTTTCATCCCTCTCTCCAGCTCTCCAATCAACCAGCTCCCCTGAACTCCCTCTGAATCTGCTGCCAAGAAGGTTAAACTGAGTGAAGACCAGTTATAAAATATTTTAATAGAGATATTTTCTCTGCTGTGGTGGCAGTTCAAAGAGTCACACACTCCCTGTCTGTTTCTCGTGATGAGCTCTTCCTTCTCAACCAGTGCCTCCTTAGCACCAGTCCCTCATCTTCCTCGTTTAATTCTCCTCCCTCCCAAGAATCACCTGTCAACAGATTGTATAAATGGAGGATCCCTCCTTACCAGCTCACTCGATTTCTTCTCCAAGTTGTATTTCAGCAACTGTGTAAAAAAAAAAAGAAAAAAAAAAAGAGAAGTTGAATTAAATGACACTTTCTTTCTTCTTTTTAACCAGAAAGAAAGGATGATACAATTTTACAGAATAATTTTTCAGAGTAACACAAGGGAAAAAGAAACGAGTTAAATTGCTTTTTGTGAAAAATATTCTCCAGTGTCTAATAAAGTTGAATTAAGTCCTTAGGCTTATTTATTTCCAAAAGACAAAACAAATACAATAATTTTAATTTGGAGGTTTAAAGTGAGACAGGAACATATGAGACAAGAAACAAATCCTCAGGCCTCAGAAATTAATATCCAGTTTCATCCTTTCTCACAGTTTAGTTTAGTTAAGGCATTAAAACTACTTGAAGAATTTCAGAAAACCTCAGAAACGAAGTTTGAACATTGCTTATTTTTTCCAACCCAGCACGCTCATGTGAAAGTACAAAAATGAGTTAAGAGTTACGGGAGGCATGGTGGATTAATGCATCGCAGTTACACACTGATTCACAGAAACTTTAAATGACCACCTGGTGAATTTCTACAGAATTAAGATTTCAGATTGTATTGTTATATTGATGCTGGGCTGCAGGCAAGATTCATCTTAACTGTAAATTTTATTTTTACTGATGTTTTTACCCCAGTGACAGTACTGCTGACTCAGTGCTCTTGTCCCCATTTTTTAAATGTTTACATTTTGGAACCTTTTTAATCTGCACCAGTATCGGTTTCAAATTAGTTAAAAATTTTACTATGAATAAAACAAAAACAATGCTAATTTCGATTAAACTGAAACATTCACACACGTTAAAGTTGCCTCATGTTTAAAGTACCTTCATTCCTGTTTGTTACTCATGTGAAAATGTTTTAAATTAAAGAAATTTATCACACCAAGGCACACTAATGAACTTCATTTAAACCAAACACCACCTACATTGTCTCCCAGATGGAATATCAAAAACGGACTCTATTGTCTCTGTAACAAAGCTGGGTTGTTAAAGTGCAGCCGGCCATGTGGACAGCCGTATATCACCTCTGTGTTGTCAAGCCTGCAGACAAACTGCCCTCAAGTCAGACCTTTGTCCTTTACTCTGATCAAGCATGACTTTTGTTATCTACTTGTCCTGTTCAGTGCCTTAATATGAATATGTTTTATTTATTTATAAATAAAGGTGGAAAAGAAAAAATAAAGGCTTTTGCTTCTTGAAGGAAAAACGAGAAAAAAAGAGACTGAATGTTGAACTTCTCAATACCTGCAATGACTTCAGCTCTTCCTTTAAATTGTTAATCTCCTTGTCCTTTAACTCTGCACTGACCTGGTATTTCCCCTGAAATGTGATATTATTATTGTGAGTGTCAAAAACAGCAATAAATACCAAAGCACGGCACGGAAGAATCCCCTCCAAGGGCTAAGACTTTGTGCCTGACACAAGTGAATTTACTACTCCACTTTAGCATCAACTGAATGAAATGCACTTTTCTCCCAAAATGTTTCAGAGAAAAAATAAGCTCGTCGTACCTTCTCCTCCTCAGTGTGTTGTAATTTGACTTGAAACTAGAAGGAGGAAGATAAATTATATTTAGGATTTATGAATTAATGCTGTGATTAAAAAGCTTTGTTCGGATTTTAAAACAAAACACACCCTTTTTTTCACAGAGTCGAGTGAGTCAGTGTGCTGCTTTGACATGGTTTCTATTTTATGTTGAAGGGATTCCTGTTGCACAAAGAAAAAAAAAAAGACTGAAGTTTTATTCATAAATTATTCATGGATCACTACATATCATTCAAGACATACAACTGAGTTGTTCTAAAAGACAACTTTGCAAAGAGGTTTGTTACTGTAAGCTGTACCTTTTCCCACTCCAGCTCCTGTTTCTCCAGCGCAAGCTTACTGATTTCATCCTCAAAGCGCGTCTCTGCATCCTAAAACATGAGAAATGATCATCTCGCTAAAACTGACACCAAGAAATTTTTTTTTAGAAAAACAAATGTCCTAGGCTCAAAATACTTTCTCCACAGAAAAAGAAAGAAGAGGAGGAAACTTTATTGTATCTCTGGTGTCACATTACTTACCGACCTCTGACTAATTGGTTAGTTTCTCCAATCTAATAATTGATTGCACTTTGAATGTGACAAGAAATAGTGGCCAAAGTTCCTAAATAAAGGCCAAATGTAATCTCAAACAGACTGAACATTTTGTCACTTAAAGGCTGAAAGGTTAACTTTAAGTCAGTGGTATCCAAACCTTTTCTTTTCTGGGGCCAAAACTGGCAAATCACTATTCACAGGCCACAAAATTCATTCAATTTAAAGTACCCTGCTTTAATAAAGACAATGAGACTTGCATTCATCGTCTTAATTTAGGCTGAATTTGAACAACACATACACATTAAACAAAGTCCTGTCAAAGTCCAGCTGTTGTAATCATATTATTCAGCAATAGCATCACAACTTTTCCTCATATTGTGCAGCGCTAATGTGGGAAACGGGTGTTTCTATATTTACTATTTTGGTGCTATTGATATCCCAGCATAAGTAATACCCGATACAGAGCCTGTGAACATGACATGCTCTCATCACTGGCATCCACGTATCAATTGTCTGTGCAGTCTGCAGCAGTCATTCATACTATGAACACTGAACAGTTTAAAAAGCCACATTGGACAAATAACCAAGCACATACAAACATGCAGACCTAAGAGCAATTTAGAGAAACCAATTAACCTAACTATCATGTTTATGGACTGCTGGAAGAAGCCGGAGTACCTGGAGAAAAGACAACATGCAAACTCCATGCATAAAGAACCCAGGCCAGGATTTGACACTAACAGCACCATCATGCAGCACTCAAAGGCATAAGTCTTGACTTAATATTAGGCTTTAAATGAGCGTGTGTGAATCTGAATTAGTTGTGATTTTTTTTATTCATCCCTGCATAAAAAACCCAGTTACTGTTTCCCCTCTATCCTTAAAGGAAGGATATTATGATGTTCATGCCCCTAGAAATTGTATGCAAACTTAACACTGGCTCTGCAGAAAAGAGCATCTCAAATGGAAACACTTTCTAAACTAGATCACTGGTTAGTAAATTTAAATGGGGATTAACGCTCTGTGACTGCAGTCCAAGCAAACAAAGTGTAAAATAAATAAACGTGTTCTCTCCCATTCTTTGGGTTAATAACTCTGGAGTTGAGCCACAACTGCAAACAGCTTTAAGTTTCTCTGGTTCAGTCCACCGTATCTTTTTGTAGAAGCATCCTGTGAGAGTGGAGCATTAAAAGGGCGGTTATATTTGTGGAACGCCATCCCTATCCTCCCTCTTCCTTAGGAGAAGGCAGGTAAAAGTCAACAGCTCTCTCTGTATACGCAGTACTTTTTATGAGCATGTGGGAGCTGGTTGGCTCTGTGAATTTATTTTATAAGTTCCTATTAAAGTATGCTACCAGCGATGCACTGCATTAAAAAAAACAATAAGAAAGTATAGAATATAAAGCTGATATTTTTAGGGGCCTGGGGAATAATTACAGTGAGAGGGTGTTTAAAAAAATTAGACCGTAAAAACAAACTGAAAGGTTTTATTAAGCTTTGGAATCCTCATGAATCAAATTGTGATCTTTAAATATTTTTATTTTCCCAAATTATATAATTTATTTATTCAAATCTCCAGGGCAGTTGACACAAACTGTACAAAAGTTAACACCAATGTCCATCTACATCATGATCTGCATTATGAATCTTTTCTTGTTATTTAATTGCTGTTATGAATGGTTGGTTTTTAGTAGGCAATAAAACTGCCAAAGCTATTGCATAAATTTGCATGGGAGCTTAAAAATGTGATAAATTTGAAGTTTAGTTGAAAGTAATTTATCCTTAAATTCCCCAGGAACACAGCATGGTTTTCATTTTAATCCAAATTTTGTGAAAAAAAAATATTAAAAACAATTTATTATTGTCACAAACTACCACCATTGAAACCAAATCCAGAATATTTTTTTTTGTGTGTTTTTTTCAAATTTGAAGCAGTGAGCGACCAGTGTGTTGCACTCAGAAACTCCCTGGAATTTGACCTGCTCAGGAATGTCCAGCAGTGTTGTGTCACCCTCTTGATTCCTAACCCCTCCACTCTGAACAGCACCACTGCAAAGTGTTATTTTGCCTGAGGATGATAAGATGCAATAATGTTTTTGTCAGAGTCAACAGGACAATAACAATAAAATCCAAATGGCAACAAATGACCAACATCCCATTTTTGCTCCTTTAAGCTTTAAGTACTCTCATGTTGAAAGTGCTTGCCAAAGGGGCAGCAGGAAGATTTATTTATGTTTCAAAAAGCAAATTTACTCTATACTTAGTTGTCAAGGGCTAAATGGCTTGTGTGACCCCAATCCTGTTTTTAAATGTATGTAACCCAGCTGGGCTCATCCTTGATAGCCGGAAGCACTTGGCTGAGCAATAATATGAAACCAGTTTCCTCAATATCTTAATGAAATCACACAGCTATGATCGGTAAACAGCACACCATAGGCGTCACACTATCATTCATCAACAGGAATTTTAACTGTAGAATTAAAAGAATCAAGACAAAGAGGAGTGTCCTTTGTTCATTGCAATTACATAAGACATCTATCATTATCCATTAAGCTTGTCGCAGATTGTTATGTAGTGAAAAGTAGTTGACCAAAGGGATTTAAAGCTTTTCTCCTAGTTGGTCAGCAAAGGGTTCAGTGACTACATTACCCTTCGAATATGCAGCTCTTCAATGACGTCCTGCAGGTCACTTTTAAACTCCAACAGCTGGAGTAAAATTGACGCTCCGCCTTCTGTTTGACCGTGAGAGCTGGACAGAAAAAGCTTCTGTTCCAAAGCAGGGTCTTCAACCTGCATCAGAAAAACAAATACAGTTTTATGGTCAGAAATATTTGCTAAATTGTGAACAGTTTTCCTGCTTTTTGAAGCTCATCCCTACAGAGCCGCAAAAATATCACTGATCAAGTGTACTGTACTACCCTGAAAGGTTAGATGGAAGGAAAACCTTAACAAGTAACATGGATAATCACAGTGTTGGGACTATTGTAAAGGTAGAGGGATATTCACAGAGTGTGGACTTGAGGTGGAGTGAATTCTTGAAAAGCAACAACGAAGACATATTTTGATATATATGCACAATGTCCTGAATATACTCCTGGTGCTGGGCTAAGGAGCAAAAGAACTGGACAGTTGCTCAAAGGTTCAGAGTACTGCAGTGATGCGTTTCATTTGGAAATCAAGTTCTTGGACAATGGGTGAAGAGTGAGTAGCCTCAAAACCCAAGTCCCTTCAGGTTCAGGTTCTTTCATTTCATCTGCTCATGACAAATGACATGGGTCAATGTGCTGCAAAGTCGTTTTTTCTCCAGTCAGTCAAGTAGGAGGTTAGCAAACTGGTTTGCCAACCTCCTATTCACTTGACGTTGTATTGACGGTGACAATACACTGACTGATTGACTTTAATGTCTGTCCCAAAGGTGACAGGGTTTAGCAGGTCTCCATATTAAAAACACATACATTCAAGATAAGAAAAAAACTCACAATAAGTGACAATATAATTTTAATTCTTTATAGAATTAAAACAATTCTATAAAGGTAATGTTGCGGCCTTGTTTGGTAAGGTTATTGCAGAAAGGACAAATGATAGAACACCTTATTCTTCGCTTGACCTACAAGCTTTATGGGAGGGGTCTTCTAATCCAGGTCTTGAGGGCCAGTTTCCTACAACTCTTAGATGTGTCTCTAGTTCAACACACCAGAATCAAATGGCTGAATTAGCTCCTCAGTATGCAGTGGAGTTCTCCAGACTTCTGCTAATGAGCTCATTATTTTATTCAGGTGTGTTGAAGCAGAGGCACATCTAAAAGCTGCATGACACCAGCCGTGTAGGTCTGGATTTGAAGATGATTGAGTAACGAAAACCATCATAAAGACTTGAAAATTCTGCAAAGAAATGTAACTAGAAACAGATTCCAGAGAATAAACATCACAAAATAATTGTAGCAGTGATTACAATAACTGGCATTTTTTCTTATCTTTTTCTGAATTGGAAAAGAAAACGATATTTATAATGATATTTATCTTGAAAAGAGGTAACTTACAGCAGAAAAGGAGAGGGCTGACTCAGATTCTGCTTTAGAATCCATTGAGAGTTGCTTCAGGGCAGGCAAATATCCCTCTGGGTCACTTTCTGCCTGTTAGCCAAGATTAAAAAACATTTTGTTGAAAAAGGTTAATAGAATGGGCCTTTTAATAAGCACTAGCACTCTCCTTTTTTACTCAGTAGTTTATAATTACTCCCTGATCTGTAATTTTTACTGCTAAATGATTTTTGTGGGAATAATAGCGTGAAACATTATTGCCTCATAATGCTCATTGGTCACTATAATCTAACGTAATGTCTTTGAAATGACCATTAAAGGCTTCTTTCTTTGTTTTACACTACTTCCTCTCCAGTGAGGAGATAACATCCTGATTTGCCATCTAGGTTAAAATGAACCTGCCCATTGACACTAATAGGGGTCAGAGTAATAACACTGGATCGACAAATTGCACTGTCAATGCTTTTTAAATTATCTAGGTTATTTAAAACAACCTGTGCATGGTCCTCTGCAACTACTTCCATCACCTGCGAATTCACAAAGCAATGAGTGACACAAACACTCTTTATACACACAGACACACACCAAGTGGAAAATAATAATATTTAAGTGGGAGGTCTCCACTAACCACTGGTTTCTTAATAGAACAGACCTTTTTCCCTCACATTTAACCTTTGCCAGTATCAATCATGCTGCAGAATTAAATGATCCCTGATAGAACTGGATACTATCATAAAAAGACACTGTGACCCTAGGCTAAGGAGTGACTTTGAAAGGGTTGGTGTGAAATGTTTCTGATGTGCACAGCGTGCACATGAATGAGTTTGTTAGCGTGACTACTCGAGTAAGAAACAATGTCTTTATTTGCTTTTCTGTGATTCACTTGAGCAGGTATTAACCAATTTCTACCAAGTCACAAAGACATATCAAAGGAAGTTCCAGTCATTAAACTGGAACATTTCTACAAAGAAACATAATGTTTAAAACAAAACCTTGAAGTGACTTTTGCTTCCAACTCCTCTGTGCTCCAGCAAGATAAAGAAAAGACTTTGTGGTCTGATTTTATGTATGATTGTATCAAAAAGAACAATGATAACAGTAATCCAATAATGCAACACTGTACAACCTAGTTGTCTTTCCTCAAATAATAATAAAAATGGATAACAATACAATACTATTTATATTTTTTAAACACTATTTGGTGTAAAGGTTTGGATCAGGGGTCCTCAAACCCAGGCCTCCTGGGCTGGTGTCCTCCAACTTTTAGATGTGTCCCTGGTCCAAAATATCTCAATGATTATCACTGACACCCACACTCCAGTCTGGTAGGCGGCAGTGAATGTGCTTTAAGCTGGTTTAAGCTCCAATAAAACACATTAAAAAAAGAACACCTGGATCAAATGACTAAATTACCACCTCTGAAGTCAAGATGTCCAGAGTTCTGGCAATGACCTGATTATTTAAAACAGGTAGGGAGAAGCAGAGGCAAAAAATAAATAAATAAAAAATCTTCCTCCTGGTCAAAATACTGTTACTTGAATCATATAACTCTGACGTACTGAAATTACGGCTAATTTTCTCTTAACAGAAACAGTGAGTCACCCAAACTGTTGATAACGTCACGAACTAGAGTACATTAAATTTCGATGTTTTTTTTTTTTTTTTTTTGGCCTTAAACAGTTTCTGATATCACATTCATATACAGAAACATGATATACCGGAGCATAAGATAGCTAAAACAACTAACAAGAACTAGTAGCTAAAACGGAATTTTAGCTACTCACGGTGTTCTTCCAGTTTGTTACCCATCAGTGGCGTACTCTCGATTAATGCGCATGCGTACCACTGCAATATTGCGCGTGGAGCCGTTTTAACGTTAAACGTAACCAACCATTCTGTAATACATTTTTATACAAATTAAGATAATGAAAATTTGACATTTAATTTACTAGATTAGAAAATTACATATTTAAAACCTTATGCGTGTTTATTTCCAGTTTTAAATATTTTTATTTTCAAAATGTACTTTTAATCTGACAAAAGTCACCATATTGCACTCTACCTGTGACATACTTTACCTTAAATATATGTTTTTGGGGGAAAAAATCGTTGTTTTTTTTATTTATTTCCGTTCTCTATCTCGCGAAGACACATCGAGAGAAATAGTAGTATTTAATTTGACATAAGCAACACTATTTAAAACATGACTGTAATTGTTTTTAAAGTTTTTCTTGTTCTTTTTGTGAAACATTGACAGGCAGTTTGCATGCATTATGATAAATAAAAAAAAATACAAAAAGAAATATAGAGTAAATGCGACTTTTCCAAATAATTTTACACAGATATGTGTTTTATCTTCTCCGAGCATCAACGTTTGCTCTTTATTGTTCCCACGAAGTCCATAAGAGTTGACTAAGAACTCCAGACATCAGAAGTAAGTTTTCGAAATTTTTCCAAACAAATCTCAAGAATGAAGAGGTTCGTCGACGTAGTTCAAAGTTCAGTGTGAGCTTGATAACTGCTGCCACCAAGTGGCTAAATGTAAGATTGCACGTCAGTTACACCCTACATGAAATGTTTTATTCACATTTTTGGTCAAATAAAATATGCATGTCCAAGTGGATAAAGCTTATCTTCCCCATTCCACAAGGTGAAGAAAACATTGTGTTTCCAATAATAATATAAAAAGAACAAATTTAAGTACTTAATTGCATATTTTAACTTATATTTGTAAAAAAAAAAAAAAAAGGCAACATCATTGATGTTATTTCTTATTTCGCCTGTGGTACTAAAATGGATAACAACATAAGCAGCTTTAGAACTGTTTTAAGCAAAAGAGTCTATTGCTATTAAGGCCTTAACCAGGCCTTTGGCTACATAGTCTGTTAAAATCAAAAAGACAGAAAAAAAATAAAATAAAATAAAACATTCTGCAAATGTTCAGCTAAACTTTATTTTCTTGGTCTTGCAGGCTGCTAAGCCCCTACTAATGGCTGCAAATTCAGACTGCAGACAGTGAACAATTAATATCTTTAAAAGTCATATTTGTGTGGTTTTAGTGAAATATGTGTTCGGTGGCATTTTGATTTGACTAAAAATAGGAAATTGTATTCACAATCAAGCTTTCCTGTGAAGAAGAGATGGTGTTTTTGTGCTACAATTTTATTTTTAAGCGAGCCTTCCTCTTCCTATCACCAACAGAAAATAACATGTCCAAAGCATACGGGTAAAATACAAGGTAAACATCTATTAAGATATTGTAGTTATCATAATAAGTAATATATTATTTACTCAATACACAAGGTTTTTGAGTACTGCCTCAACTTCAAAGAGGACGAGTTCTCAGAAATGCCTGTATGAATAACGACACGTTGTGACGTTTTAGGGTTAATTCCGCTGATTTTCTGCTCCCCTCCTTTTACAGTTTAGTTCCGGAGGGCTCGACTGTTGTGTCGCAGTTGCTCCGCCCATCACAGGAAGTGTCCGTGTTGTTAGCGGTTGCTGTTAGCTGATGGAGGGGGAAACAAAAAAAAAAAAAAGCCGACCTGCGACGTGACTAAACCCGAGTTTCCCGTGTGGGAAACACAACCTTGCTTTTTGTCGGAGACCTTCCACGGCTGCGAGGAAGGTGTACATAAATCTGAGGAAGCCATAGTAACGCTATGTGTGAGCTGTGAGGGAGAAGCTGTGTCATACAGGGCTTTGTTGTTGTTGTTGTTGTTGTTGTTGTGGGCTTGGAGTCGAGCTGCTAACTGAAGAAGTTGGGCTCTGCGGATAAGGCATCTCTTAACGCTGAGCTTTGAAGGTAAATGTCATAGAGAAGATTGCAGAAACAGATTCTCGAGCCGGTCACTTGTGTCATTCCCAGCTCTTTAGCATCTTCCTCATGCCATGTGGATTACGTCATCAAAACAAACCTTCACGTCTTCCTCAGATTGTATGGTGTTATCCTCAGAACTCAAAATAGACTCAGCTTCAACTGTTTTCACTTGGTTGGCTGTGAGCACCCGTCAGAGGTTTGAAAAAAAAAAAAAAAAATCTCTGCAGCCTGACCCGTCTGTGTCGCCTGTTATCCTGCAGAATCCAGCATGCCAAACGAGTCAGACCGCATAGAGCGCAAAGGAGACAAGGAGTTAAAGGATGCATCTGAGGAGCCTGCGGGGCAGCAGGTCAGGGCCAGCACGCCGAGTCCCCACAGAGAAAACACTCCACAAGGTGAAGAAAACATTATGTACAGTCATATTCAATAGCTAAATTGTAATAGGATAGTTAATTTATTTCACTGTTTACTAACTGTTATATGTTAATTTATAACCTTTATTTCTGATCATTTATTTTCTTTTGAATGTGCTGTTGGTTTTTATTTTATCTTAATGGAATAGTTTTATCTTTTATACTCATTGCTTTTCCATTAGTACCATAATTAAATTTTTCAGCCATTAAAATATATATCAGGGTTTGTATACCTTCATATTTCCTTTTATTTGTGTTCAAGTAGTTTATCAAAGTTATTTATTGTCTATTGTCTTTGCTTTTTTTTTTTTAATTTTCCTCTTATAAATTTCCAAAACAAATATGTCAGTTGATGCCTTTTATTTGCTTTTCAGGGATTCCTTGTTGATAAAGAAGAGAAAAATTAAATTTCCTTCATGACAATCCTGCGCCCATCTATTGTAGATCAACAGATTCAGATGGATTTTAACCTGTTTATTAAATTTTTTTATATGTATTTGTTTACATTTTGCTTTGGGTAATATAAAACAGGTGACTGTGTAGTAGAAAAATATAGGCAAGAATAGATAACTACAGCTTTGAGAAGATTGTGAAGCTATGCCTATTCGAGAGCTTGGGGGAGATTCACAAGACAATTCAGTGCAGCTGTTGCATTGTACCACTCTTGAACCACAGACAATGAAAGAAGCTGATCTGGGAGAATAAAAAAAGGACTCGACTGTATCTCAGTCATTAATAGTCAAACGAAAGTATATTTCACATTTGATTTGGAAATTTAGGTCACACATTCTGGTGGATGAGCGAAGTAGTGCAGAAAGTTGTTTGAGGTCTTGTGTGACGTTTCAACAGTTAGTGATGATCCTGGTAATCTGCTACTGTGGGTCTACTGTATTACACTAGGGTACTTTATGAGTTCTTCTACTGAAACGCATTTTGCAGATACTAATTTTATGTCCCATCATGATCTGGCACCTGTCCACGTTGCTGAAAGTACCAGTACCTGCTTCAGTGACGATTTCACTGAGGTTGATCTAGCAACAAATTGATCTAAACCCCACAGAAAACGTCACTTTTTACTTTGAAGTGTAAAAAGTGAATGAATGCTAGCACTTTTTAGTGCGAGCATTATACTAATACTATAAAATTAGATAGTACGCAAATCAAAAGATTACACTTTGAAGTTTATGCAGATAACAGTTTATGCAAAAAAGTGTATGCATAAAACCTTCTGATATTAACACTAAACATCTGTTTATAAGTTATATATGGTGCTATCTCTGCAGAGGAGTCTACATGCTTTTTTGGTCTTCCACTTAACATTTCTATAATGTAATGAGTGTTTTCCTTTTCTTATAGCCAGCCCACCCAGGTTGGTTTCTGTTGAGGAGCTGATGGAGACAGCTAAGGGGGTAACAAACATGGCATTAGCTCATGAAATCATGGTCAACAAGGACTTTCAAGTCAAGCCCACAGAGCTTCCTGAAGGAAGGTATGGGATAAAAGCTTGACAGTCTTGTAGACGTTTGACTTTTATTTAGGTTTATTTTCTGGTGCAAGATGAAGAAAACTATTCTTTGTCCTGGCAAAGTTTGGAGCACAGAGTGAAGGAGATTATGCACAAAGTCTTTTGGGATCGCTTGGAAGCCCAGCTGAATGAGGATCCGCCGTCATACGAACATGCCATCAAACTTCTGGGAGAGATTAAAGAGGTGAGAATTGATGAGATCAAGGACACATTATAAAGCTGTTAAACTCTTGATTGTTTATTATCTGCGTTTATTTAGGATATATTTGTTTTATTATCAGTCTGTTCAAAGTGTAGTCAGTAACTGACGCATTTCGGAAATTTTTTTTTTGGCTTGTTGATCCAACTTACTCAGGCCAGAACATGTGTTCTACAAAGGTAGCACTGAATGCTGAAGTAAAAACTTTCAAATACTATGAAAGTATGAAAAAAAGTTTTCAAGGCTCCTTTAAAACACAACAAGCAAGGGCTACATTACTGCTACATACAGCTGTTAACAAATGCTAGGTTACTCATTGGTGCAAGTCTGGCTTCAAAAAGCAAATTCTTGTCGCGCTTTAGAAAAAGGAATTGGACGACGAGATCAACAAAACTTGGCTTTGTTTGAGTGACAACTACCTCCATACAGCTTAATTGTCTGTTCTCCTTCTTTAGCACATATAGCTTATATATAATAATGTCAAAATGACATCTGTTACTGATCTCCTTAGATTTAACGTTCCTTTCTCTTTCCAACCTTCCATCCAGACACTCCTGTCCTTTTTGCTGCCGGGCCATGGACGCCTGTGCTCCCGCATTGAAGAGGTTCTGGATCTGCCACTAATCCGGCAGCAAGCTGAAAATGGAGCTCTCAATATTGGCCAGCTGTCCCAGTTTGTCGTTGAGATGATGGGTTCTCTGTGCGCCCCCTGCAGAGATAAGGACGTCAAGAAACTCAAGCAGATCACTGAGATTGTTCCTCTGCTGAAGTGAGCCATGCCCATACTGTACTATAATTGGCTCTGCATTGGCCAGGCTTCAGTTTATTTTTAGGCCCTGTAATTTAATCAGCGTGCAAGTCTGCTTGTTGTGAAGGGATGTTCCCTTGGTTTAAAGGCAAAATACAGATGAACACAAATCATAAATATGCACATGTGGTGAGAGATTATTGACCGCCTTAATTCTGCGCTGTGAAATCAGAGTTACGGTAGTTGTTTTGTTTTTACAACAGTGTACATGTTCTACCTCCACTCAGGGCTATTTTCTCTGTGCTGGACCTGATGAAGGTGGACATGGCTAACTTTGCACTGAAGAGCATCAAGCCACATCTCATGCAGCTATCGGTAGAGTATGAGAGGAACAAGTTTCAGGAGTTTCTGGAGAAACAACCAAGTAAGGAACTGTACCTTTAC
Source organism: Poeciliopsis paucimaculata (assembly GCA_903067055.1). Taxonomy (NCBI): domain Eukaryota; kingdom Metazoa; phylum Chordata; class Actinopteri; order Cyprinodontiformes; family Poeciliidae; genus Poeciliopsis; species Poeciliopsis paucimaculata. The sequence continues at coordinate 47,528 of CAEGAD010004151.1, forward strand.
AAAACTCCTTTAGGTCACAGAACATCTATAATTGTGTTACCAAGTCTGGGACAGTCATTTGGGTGATGTTCTGTGTGCTAATTTATTCTTGTGGACTCGTTTGCCTTGTGCAAAGCACAAAGACGAGATCAGATGTGATTTCGCCTTGTGTGAGAGGATGAGGATGTGACGTCAAATTTTGTTTAACTTATTCTTGTTTAACTTATTCGAATATTATTTGGGAGAATTGAATAATGGATATTTTGCTTAAAGTGCTTTCCTAAGTATCATCCATCCATCCATCCATCCATCCATCCATCCATCCATCCAGCCATCCAGCCATCCAGCCATCCAGCCATCCAGCCATCCATCCATCCATCCATCCATCCATCCATCCATCCATCCATCCATCCATCCATCCAAATCATACAAATGTGAAACATTGCGTCCTCATTTTGTTTCGCCTTCATTCTCTGGTATGGGGTAACGGCACCAGAGCCAACTTCCAAGCAGTATTATACCCACATTTTTAGATAACCCAGAATTAAATAGTTTGGACTGAACCAGAATTTAGATGTATTCTTGCCGCTTTTCAAATGAAGTGGACTATCCAGGAAACACCATCTGTTTAATTTAAAGCAGAACATGCAGCTCTGGTTTGAATGCGCACTTACTTCTTAATTGACCAATCACACACGAGTTAGACATAAAATCAGGCAATTGTAACATCTCAAGTTCTTATTGAGATTCTCTGTTGCTGCTGTGAAGAATCAAAATTTCCTTTCCTGTTTAGATGCATTAGACTACACAGAGAAGTGGCTTGAGGAGACGGTGAAATCCATGAGAGAAACAGAGAGTTGTGCCTCTGCCTCCAGTGACCCCCCACTTCAACCACTAAATGTTCATAATCAGGCATACATTCGCCTGCTCAGGTGGGACCACGCTTCAGACCCTTTTCCAGAGGTAAATGCTCTGTACTTTCAGTCTTTGCTCACAAGTTTGGTTGAACTTTTATGTTTTTATTCTTTGCTCACCAAAAGAACCCCTTTTTTCTCTCCAGACGGTGCTGATGGACCAGGTTCGGTTCTTAGAGATGCAGCAGGAGGCCGAGTGGTTAGTTCTGCTCTCTTCTGTGCTTCTTATTGTCTACACTACCACAGGAGAAGCCATTTCAGGCCTGCCGGGACTGATGGAGACGCTTAAAAACACTGTCAGTGCCATCCTCACAGAAATGCACACGCCGTGAGTACAAGTACTTACTCTGGTGTCTCTGATGTGCAATGTTTTCAAGTAAACAATAGGTTTTAATGTCTCAGCAGCTATTAAGTATTTAGTTTGTAATAAGATCAGCTGTTTATAAACTCAACTGTGTCCAAACCAGTTCCAAACTTCAAATTTCTGTGGGATTTAACTTGATCTCTGTGGGATTAGTTTGACTTCATTTGACTTGTTTTGAACTCCATATTTTTATGCACACACATTTTTTTCACATTTTGTACTGATAGAGCCACACACTTCAGTGTATTTTATTTAGTTTGTGAGATAGAACAGCACAAAGCAATGAATAGTTGTAAAGTGGAAGGAAAGCAGATTGAGAAATATTTTTAAAGTAAAGGCTAAAAAGTGTGACTTTATGTATGTACCAACTTTACACATCCAGAGACTCAGTTCTGCCCATTCGTCAGGCCAACTTTTCCTGAATAAATTCTACTTTGGTTCTACCAAAGTAGAATTTGTCTTGGTATATTTGATTTGAGGATTAATTTATAGCCCTACTTTCATAGGGACTGTATTTTTCTTGCAAAAATCCCACATTGAAAAACTTAAATTGCCTTTTTTTTTTTTTTTTTTCATTTTGACACACCTATCTTTTGAAGGTAAACCAAAGCTAATCCAGAGAAAGCTCTGATATGTCTCAACTTCTGTAACTGTGGGAACTGGATTTACATACCTTTACTGTCTGTGGACTGAGCTTGTAATTTAGAGAAGGTGTGTTTTGGTTGTTTTTTGTGTTATTGAGCTTGGAGTCGCCATCTCGGCTATTCCAGATGGCGGAACTGCAGACAACGAGGTTGAATTGTGTATCTTTTAAATAATCGATTCTGTAGAAAATCAATTACCCAAAAAGTGAATTTTTTTTTTAAATGTTTACTGCTGTGGTCTTTTTGGTGTTTTTGTGTGTACATGTAAACCATTTTGACCACTGCAAAGATATGTGCCAGAAACCAGAATAAAATTGCGAAGGGATTCTGTTTGTATTTCTTTTATAAGCACAAAGGAAACAAACTGGTTATTAACAGCAGTAATTACTTTCCGAATGTTTTACAGTGATTGTCACCTTTTCGAGAAGCATATAACTTTTTCAGCTGTGATTGGACAAGATTTTTAAGTCTATTTTGTTCCTTTTCCAGGGCATTTAGTATGCAGGAGGCCCTAGCAACCATAGGGGAGAAACTGTGTGTTGATCTGAGTCACTGTTTAAGCCAACATGGCTTCTCCTCATTCTCAGATGAGAGTAAGAGTGCTCTTAAGGGGCAGATAACAGCCGTCATCCAGCCAGACAACATAGTCCGTAAGCTGATGGGTACGGAGGCGCTCTTGGTTTCATGTCTCTATTTACTAATTTATGCTGGTTGTTTTGCCTTGACCAAAGATCATTCCTTCTCCCCCACCCAGACTCTCGGATTCAGAGCTACCTACTGGCTGCCCTAGAGTCCAGTCAACACAAGACGCCGCCTCCTCTCCCTGGAGGCCTGGCACCGGTCAGCAGAGAACTAAAAGAGCTCTCAATCCGCTTCAGTCGCTTGGTCAACTACAACAAGCTGGTCTTCTCTCCATTCTACCAGAAGATCCTACAGAATATACTGACACCAGGGGAGAGCTCCAGCACAGAAACATAAACCCCAAAGATATGGAGGAATAACAGAGTGAAGAGTGGTCTGTGGTTTCTCTTTTCCCTCATTAGTAACGGTTTGGATGTAGAGAAAAGGTTTAGGAGGTTGATCTTTAAGCTGGGAGGCAAGCCAGCTTTGCTGAGCGAGCACCTTCGACTTGATTAAAACAACCATTTCACTTACATGTACTAATGCAGTGTTGTTTCTTCATTGAAATATCAGACCTCATAAGTGTCACATTTACACTACCTATGTTTGCATTAATTTATTAAGCATAGCTGCCCGGGACGGATAACTTAACTCTTTATTGCAGTTGCCGTCAGTATGACATATACATCTGTGCAAAATGATTCACCTCTCTTGAATTGTTATACGTTTAGTCTCATTATAACCACACAATTCAAAATGGTACATTGGAATTTTCTTTGATAGACAAACACCAATTAGTGCGTATTTGGAAAGTGCAACTCAAAGGATATGTGGTATTACCATTTTAAGCAAATACTTGAAAAGTGTGGAATGCATTAAGACCATTTGTTCGAATGCTTTCTAAATATTCCATCTATTGGGGTATGTTTGTTGCAGGTAGCACATGTAGAGAATAAAAGTTTTCTGCTAATTTTGTGCAAAATAGTTGAAAATCAGACAAACTGGTGTAGAGCATCTGTCAACATCAATTTTCAACTTCTGCAGTGTCTTAACAAATTTTCTTCCAATATTGGCCTGTATGTAGTTTCATCCTTCAGCTGTCTTTGTGGAATAACATCAGCCTAGCATGATGCTTCCACCGCAATGTTTTACAGCATTTTGCGTGTAATATTTACCTTACTCGCAAAAATGAAATGGAAGTTTAAATTGTTTTTTCAATTACACTTCCATAAAGACCAGGTTTGTTGTTTGAGAACATTGTATACTGTATATGTATTTAAATGTTAAATTATCAATATCTGAATTACTTTTTAGTACTTTTTTGGATCTCTCTAAGATACGTTAATCAACCTTTACAGATAAATAAATGTAAAAGGAATAGCAGAGACTCTGGTCCAATAAATAAAGTGTAATCCAGATTATCTTAAAAATTATATGTCAGAACATAAAAATTCCACATATGGTCTTGCCTAAAGTTTTTGTGTCTAGAGGATGGAAGGCTTCCATCAAGATCTCCAAGTACAGAAACTATAATCTTCTCAAAACAAAGGGTGGACGTGAGTCTATTGCATCCTCAGTTTATTCAGAGAACAAGTTTGAATGTTTTTGTAAGGGAAGGATGGACATAGACTCCATCCAATTCATTGAAGGGAACTGTGGAATTAAGGGCCAATTGTGGTTTTCAGTGTTACTCTGTTTTAGTTCCAATTTAATTGTATTCACTCATTGTTATTGATATTTTCAGATGTTCAGCATATTTTTCTGACAGTTATTTATGTTTATGTTGGAGTCTAAAATGTATTCATACCAATTTACCACATTTTTCTGTTTGCTGCTGTTCTCATACATCACACACTGATTAGTTCAGCTTAATTGTTATTTGTCTTAAGGTGAAAATTGGACGTTCCAATAAAGCGGTGTCTGCCCTCACATAAACAAGACTCTCTCTTTTTTTATATCCTTATAAACCCTCCATCTGCCAGTGATGTCATCTATACTGAAAGATAATTGTTACTAACACCAACAAAATGAAAATTATAATAAAGGATAGAGTTATATAATACGATCAAGTTGTTTGCCTGTAACGCACCTGTAGAACGGTAGATGGAGCCAGAGCTCCAATTTAAAATCGTTTAAAAAAAAACTTCCAAATTGCTCCTTTTATTACTTTTACTTTTAAGTTTTAACCACAGTGAAAGGGTATTTTCAGTTTTTGCTGCACATGGTCTTAAATCAGTTTGCACATAAGAAACATTATAAGAAGAGCCCATATATGATGCCATAAAATGATCACAATGAATGTGAGGCAAATTTGTTTCATAATTCTGCATGTGCACTATCCCATCCTGAACTGGCTCCTTTATAAAAAGCCTCTTTGATTATCTTTTAAACAGCAGCTTCGCCAATAACCAGAGGAGCTGGATCGTTTTTATGCCATATTTTCTTCATGAATGTCCATACCGTTAATGGTTTTGCTGTTATGCCTCCGAAAGAAATTGGATGCCCAGAAGGATTGTACTTTTATTTGGGGAAAAAGTGATTGACAAGATTATGCAATGTATGGATGTGCATAATTTCAATAGGCCCATGTTATCAGTCATTGCTACTCATTATTTGTGCACTAATTTGTCGTGGTAATTGTTTTCCCACGATGGCCTTATTGTATCACCCGGAAATTAATCCAGATATGATTAGAAATTGTTTTAGATTTGTTTTGCTTAAACTCAGAAGTAATTGCTAACCAAGTTCTAAGTAATGAAGATGATGTAGAATGAACTCTTGAAGTGTGAACCTATCTTAAAAAGTTGTTTAAGGTCTACCCAGAAACCAAGGAGGTAAAAAAAAAATCCTTCTAGGCCCTTGTAAGGATAAGTAGGTTTAGAAAATGGAAATGAGATTTGGCCCTCAAATGTGAAAAATGTTTGAAGAAGCCAAGATCATTTTTTCACGCGTAGGGACACAGTAACAACTGTCAAACATGTTTGTAGTCTCATCAAAATGAACTGTTTTTCGCTATTGGTGCATTATTAAAAGTGGAGAGAATAATAAAGTCTTACACCAAACAGCAAGATGGTTACAGACAGTCTGACATCGGTTGTTTCAAAACAACAACGAGCCCAAGCACAAATTAGAACTAGTTACAGTCTTAAGACCATTCAATATTAGAAAATGTCTGATATTATTATGTAAATGTTTGGGATTTTTCTCATAAATGTTTTTTTTTTTCTTAATCTGAAATATCTAATATTGATATTCTGTAGGTAGCGAATGTGAGCAGAAATAGAGCAAAACAACAACAACAACAACAACAATAATAATGGTAATAAAACTGCTCTAACACAGAAACAAAAATGACAAAAATGTTTATGCCTTTAAATCCACATATCAATATCATGTTAGATATGCTGTTTTAAAAGCACTCAGCCAACTACTGACTTTTGAGGTATTTTTTAGTGCATAGCTATATACTCCTGTCTTTATCCATCACCCTATGTGAATTAGATACAAATGGAATATTAAAATATGTACATTTATTTTTGTTTCTAAAAGGTCACAAGTTTTTAGTAGTGGTATAATTTCACTCGAAGCGTGACTGTTTCGATTGAAATGAGTAGAAACCAACCGTTAATATGACAGGCTGAATGTAAACGTATGACTGCAGTTAGCTCATGGAAGTTTTGAAATGTTTTGACTCGCCGTCAGTGACTCAGAGCACTTTTACTCCTCCTCCTCCCCTCCCCAACATTCCACACATGCGGAGAAGCAACAAGCTACCGAACCAGCAGCAACAAGCTAGCCGCCAGCAGCTAACTCGGTCGGGGGGGACGAGGCGTGTTAACATGCAAAAGTTTAGAAACTCCGATATTCGCCTCGACTAGGCACGATATTAACGTTTAGTGAGACCCAGGACGGCCCTCTGAAACATGGACCATAGTTCGTTTTTGTAAATGCTGTTGTTTTTGCGTGGCTTGGAGCTTCAAATGTGCGAAAAGTCGCTCGGTGTGTCCTCCTCGTCGTTGAACAAGATGGCAGCAGCAGCAACAGCAGCACCGTTACAGAGTTTGGCTGTGGTGCGGGTGTTCGTTGCGAGCCTGCTCTTTGACACTTTGAGTGATGCGATTTTCTGGTCTTACTGAAGGTATGTGGTTCTATCTCTTTAAAAATATAGCCGAATACACTTTCTGTATTATATTTGTTGATGGGAATTTTTGTTTTAAGGTCCGTAGGACTTCGCTCGCAGCTAGCTTGTTTGCTAACTTCTGTGTTATCTTTTCATAGACCGTTACCATTGAAGGATAACCAGTTTATTCAAAACAGTTTATTTTAATTCAAGTAAGTGCTAATTTCTTGAGTTATATTTTAGCTATTGTTTGGTTGTGGTTGTGTATATTTTTAAAATGTTAAAAATACTTTCAAGTAATTGCTAAACAGAAAGTAAAGTGAGCTTTGTTTGTTTATTGAAAAGAACTCGAAATAGGTTCCCCCACACACCATCAGACAGCTATTATTTATGGTTGTGTGACAAAAGCACTTTCAACAGGTGTCTTGGTCGGGGGTTGCCCATCCCCCAAACTCGCACGTACTCACGGACACACACAAACCCACACTCCCCTTCTCCTCCCATATGTCAACTGTCACTTAGATTGATCTCTGTAGTAACTGTGAGGTGTTGTACGTATTTACCAAAAAAAAACGCCAGCTGAACCCACGGACATGCATACACACTTCTGTATTTGTGTTTGTTTGCCCTCTGTGAAGCTGGATCTCTATTTCAGGCCAATCCCCTGAGATATCAGGCTACACAGTTTGGCAGGAGGTGTAACAGACAAGACTGTCCCTCAAAAGAGCGAGCACAGCATGGATGACATATTTACACCACGCCAACCCCATGATGGTTGCTCGCCTGCTGTGGTGGCCAAAATTCTTTCTCAGTTGCATCATTAAGTTATTAACAATGTTTGCCTGACTGGCAGTTGTGGGTGGTGATTGGGTGTAGTAGTTTCCAACAGTGCATAACTGGATCTTTGCTTACCTGTGAAGAGGGGTAATTATATTTGTAGGAGATGTCGGCTGCTGGAAATGTAATTAGAGAGCTTTCGGCGTGCTTATGGAGTTAGCTAAAACTCACTTGCTTTGCTTGTCACAAGAAAAAGAGGCGTGCTCCTTATAAAGCTGGCTAAGAGGCACACCCCACTGCCTGCCTGCCTGAGCCTGTGTGCACAACTGTAGGTAGTTTGTTAGTCCGCTGTCTCATTGTTGAGCTGATTTTTATTTTTTTTCCCCTTTAAATTGACCAATTTCAGGAACGTTCATGTGGCATTTGATTGAGCCTGAAACATGAAGTCTTCTGAGTCGTAATTCCAGGCAGGCACAATCTGTGTCTCTGTTTGGAAACTTTCAGGAAGTGTGGCTGTTGAACTGATTCTCTGCCAGTGTTGAGCTTGTTGACATGGTGTAGCAACTTTCTGCAATGAGAGGAGTGTTCCTCTCATTGCAAAATTTTCATATTATGTATTTGGCTTTTTTAAAGATTGTACAGGTGCACCAGTTTCCTTGCAGAGATGACTCAGCCAGTTGCTCTGATCAGCAGGTCAGATAGTGAATAATCTGACTTTTCTGTTCTTTGAAGGAGTCAAATCAGAGGATCCTTTCCCTTTTCAGTATGTAAATGCAAAATAAAATAAAAAATATTGTTTTTATTTTTAGGTTTACAAAAAAGCTGCTACTTCTGGGTTAACATTATTAGAGTCTTTAATCAACAACAAAACAAAAAACCCAAAACAGATTCTGCACCATTACAGTCAGAATGACTATGCTGTAGCTACTCAATCGACCCATGCATCATGAGCAAATTACGAGTTGGGGTCCAGCTGAAGATTGACAGTAAACATCAGATTGTGCTGTTTTTTATCTTCTTAAAAACTCCAGTTTCTTGGCATGAACGCACCAAAAGTTATAAAGAGGGAGTTAAAATTTGATACATGCTTCATTGCACATTCACTTGAGATTTAGAAATGGAGAGAAATTAGTCTTTCTGTTGTAATACTGGAAAGTTACCAGGTTGCGTCACTTCAGCTGTTGCATTGTTCAGATATTACTTCTGCATTTGACAAGTTTTTTGGTCTTTAACACATCAAGTTAAAATTGTTGTCCTGAAAAGGTCATATAGTGACTTTCTCTTCATAGTTTTGTATCTCACTCACATTTTAAAGAGCAACACAAAAGTCTTTTCATATAATCGGTACATTTGTAAATGTACCGATTATATGATGAGATTATATGATGAGAACACTCATCCCACTTCATAGTGTATCATTTTTCCCTCTGGGGTGCTGTTTGCTATGTGCTGTTGGTTTGTGTGAAACTGACCCTGCAGTGTGGCGTGCAGGGACTAGCCATACATGCACTGGGCTTCCCCCATCTCAAATTACAGAAGACTTGTTCCCTTTTCCAGTAAGAGTGACATGAAGGCCTCCATTTATTTTTGCTCTGGTGGCTTTTATTATGGCATTTTCTTTTTAAAACCCACAATGTAGGAGAAAAGGTGACGTTTTGGGTTTCACCACTTCCTTTGTCTGAACACTAATCTCAGGCAAACTGAGTTTTTGTATCATAAATGTTTTAAAATGTGTGGAAAAAAAAAAAAAAAGAGTTAATGAATGCATTCTTCTTTTAAGGTATGGCCTCACAAGCCTTGGTCAACCCATCGCACCTGCACTCAGCTCAAACAAGTGCCTTAGGAAAGAGCAGCAGTGGTACCAGCAGACACACAGGTGAAGTCCACCGCAGTAATAACACCAGCAGAGCCTTTGAGTATCGACCCCCGCCCAAGACGTATGTGATTGGAATCAACTACGGTATTGCATTTCCCAACAACGTTATCCCATCCTCAACTGTTGCTGACGTAGGAAGGGCGAACAGGGGGCAACCGGTTGGGGAAACGGAGCAGTGGACTTTGCAGCAAGCAGGACCGGTTGAGTGCCAGGATCAGCTGACTGTTGACCAAAGTTTTGCGAGAGAAGGTGGAGGCTTGGACTGTGGGCTTCTGGCTACAGCCTGTTTAGGAGCAGAGTGGGAGGAGGCCAAAAACAAAAGAGCACAAGTAAGAGGAGGTTATATCGGCCTTCTTGACTCAGGTGTCCCCCAGGTATGTGAAGAGAAGACAGGTGAAGGTGGGGAACAACAGTGGGAGAGCAGTCGCATCAGAACCATGCAGATAGTGGAGGACGTACCTGCTCTGCCGTCACTTCCTCTACCTGTGGCCATGTTGCAAACCAGCACTGGGAACAATGCAGACAGTGTTCGAGTCGGGGGCGGAGGTACTATCAACGCTCAACACAGCAGGGTTGATGAGGTGACTGGCCTTGGCGTGGGGGTCAGTGGGACTGAAACCAGCACCAATGGCAGTAATGAGGTTGTGGCAGGTGCCACTGTGAACAGAAATGGATCAGGAGATGGTGACTATCAGTTGGTTCAGCATGAAGTCCTTTACTCGCTGAAAAACAGCTACGAGGTTCTGGAGTTTTTGGGTCGGGGAACCTTTGGTCAAGTGGTGAAGTGCTGGAAGAGGGGGACAAATGAAGTGGTGGCCATCAAAATACTGAAGAATCACCCATCTTATGCACGCCAAGGACAGATCGAGGTGAGAATGTTAAACACTTTGTAATTTTTTGCCATAAAATGTTTGTGCTTGACATGTGCACTTTGTGAACTATAGCATTGTAATCAAATTTGGTTCTCTAATTGGCAGGTGGAGATCTTGGCTCGGTTGAGCAGTGAAAATGCAGAGGAGCACAATGTGGTGCGCGCTCTTGAGTGTTTTCAGCACCGCAGCCACACCTGCTTAGTGTTTGAAATGTTGGAGCAAAACCTCTATGACTTCCTGAAGCAGAACAAGTTCAGCCCACTGCCTCTTAAAATCATCAGGCCTATTCTACAGCAGGTAAAAAGGGCTTCTGTTGGAGAACTAAATAGCAGTCAAAGATGCACCAGTCAGGCTTTTACCTGCTGATACAGGTTGAGGTTTTTTATTAGAGTGTGTCCTGCAGAGGCAGGCTTTGGATCATTTGGATTGCTTTTTTTTTTCTCTCAAAAATGTAGACGAGCTACTTCAGCTGAGCAGGTTTGTTGATGTGCTTACAGACCAAAAAGCACACAGTTTTAGTTTTGAAGTTTAATTAAGAGGGAAGAAAGCATTTAGTTTTGATAAATTTGAGATGCAATTCAACAGTCAAACAACCGATCTAGAAAGAAATGGCAAATTTAGGTTTTTAGTTGACTATTTGATGAATCATTTATAAAATCTGCTAAATCACCGATCAGAAGCCTCTGATCTGTGCTTGGCAGTTTCAACACTGATACACTGATATTTTTTCCCCCTTCTATTTGATAATAACTAATTACACCTGTGTGCCTTGAAATACATCAACTATCTGCATATCCTTTGTTGCATTTAGTCTGATGCATAAATACGGGTGACCTTGTAATAATTTTTATTTTTTTATTTTTTTGGTTTCAAAATTACTACATCCATTGAAATGCCTGCAGCACATTTCTTTGCTCTTGGCCTAGAAAGAAAATAATATATTAGGGCAGCCTTAAAAAAAAAAAAAAAAACAGAATCTGTATCAGCCAGATTTTTTTTTCAATTGTACTTGCTGTAAGCTAAGAATGACACAATTTATCAAGACAAAAAAATGATCTTCCAATATATCTTGGTTTGTCTCTTCAGGTGGCAACAGCCCTAAAGAAGTTGAAGGATCTGGGTTTGATCCACGCTGACTTGAAACCAGAAAACATCATGCTGGTGGATCCATCCAGGCAGCCATACAGAGTAAAAGTCATTGATTTTGGTTCAGCCAGCCATGTCTCCAAGGCTGTGTGCTCCACTTATCTTCAGTCCAGATACTACAGGTAAGAACAGTTGACTGTTAATGTCCTGAAACACTTGGGATACGCCCAGTAAAGGTTGAAGACTGTGCTGGTTATTACTGTGTGATTCACTGGTCTCTGTTCATCCAAGTGACTGTTATTCAAGGCCACTCATTTCAGACGTTTCTGATACGGCCCACAATTATTAATGTAGAAAGAGCAAGTTGGCTTCTGGAAATGAGCTGAAGTGACAACATAGAGTGTGCCAACAAAGGAAATTTACAGAGTAGACTCATTTAAGAAAGATCAGCTTTTCTGTAACGTGAAACATCCTAAAATCTGTCATGATAATTTGCCAATTCCCACAGCTAATACTTGTTTATGTGCATGTTTCCCATAGAGCTTAGCAAAGTCTTTCCTCAGGGTCAGTGTGTTCAGGCCTCTTCTCTAATATAAACTGGACTGTATTGACCTGCATGCTCTGACTGACAGTTTCCTGAGAAGTCTTTCACTTTTTGTTCTATGTTTGCTATCTCTCTGCGTTCTTTTCTGCATGAATGCATATTTTTTATCTTTATCTCCGATTGCATTCTTCCAGTTCATCGCACCCTAAGTTCTGCTCCTCGTCTTTATAATCAAGGGCAACCACAGTATCTATAAGGACAGTCATAAAAGATGTGATATCCTACTTATGGGTTAGGCTTTTAAACTTCATCAAACATTGTTGGGCAGAAAATGTCATTAAATTTAAGCCTGTAGCTTATAAGCCCATATTTTGACGCACAGTAAATCGAGCCCCTGGTTTAATTAAAAATAAATTAGACTATAAAAGCAAAAAAAAAGAAACATAGTTTTGCTATTAGATTCTTTCCATTTTGAAATGCATTGTAAAATTTTGTTGGTGTTGCATGTTTATTGAGGCCTAAAAATATTTGAAAGGCAAAGTATTTTCCTAATTAACCACACAGCAGTACGCTGGAAATTTAATTTATCTGTATTCCTGCTTGGACATTTCACCAACTGTTCCAGTGCGGCCTCGGAAAGTCTGCAAACATTGCACAATCTATTACACATACGGAGAATGTCGACAGCAAACGCACAGCACACACCCTGCGCTCCACTTTTGACAGCGCTGGTTTTATTACTCTGTAAGGAACAAAGAAGTTCCTCTGTTGTTATAACTTAAATTTCTGCTAGTTTTGATCTGATAGCAGAAATTGATGCAACTTCTTTTGAGCTAAAAACTAAAGCGACAAGGCTTGCAGCACTGAAATGCCAGCAGCAGTGGTGTGGGGAAACTTCCTTATTTTGTTAACATGAGCAGGTCTTTCCCTAGACCTTCCTCTTTTTGAGTGCTGAGACTTAGTATGCCACATAGCTCTTATGTAACGTGAAGGATTTGCTCTGCATTTGACCCGGTTAAGTGCGTATGAGTGTGCGCTCATACGTGTCTGTATGTGTGTGTTTTTTGTCTTAAGCTGTGTTGGCAACACTGAGATCATAGTTCAGTTAAAAACAGGCTGGCACTGAGACTCGGGGAGGTCACTGAGGACACAAGAGGATAGCCAAGAATGCGGTTTATGAAAACCCCACATTTAGATCCAGGAAAAAACATTCTGGCATTCCTGCCTTGGTGTTAGTGTTTTTGGGTGTGTTCATATGTCTGAGTTGATGCAGAGAATGAAATACATGGGCTTGCCGTGCCTGTTACATACTGCATTCTAATATTTTCCCCATTAAATAATGTCTGATATGATAAATGTCTTGTCTAATTTCAGAAAATTTCACTTTAAACTACCAAAATCATTGCGACATGTGTAAGCTACATGAAACTATTAAGGTTCACAAACTAGAGGTGCACCGATTGCAGTTTTCTGGCCAATTGCGGATGACCAATTTTTAAAAATCCTAATCTGATTCCAATTTTGGCCAGTCCCATTTCTTTTGTCTGAAATGTTGGTAAATACAGCAAAAAGGTTACTGAGTTGGCAACAGTGGGGTGACTGTTGTTAACTGCAACTGTGCAGACATGACCTAGTGGGTCGGTCTGTCAATCAAACCTCTCATGAGAAAGCAGGAAAGAACATTGGTTGATTTCTATACCTTTGTTGAGGTAGATAAGATCAGATTCACATAGGTATCGGCCGAGCTCCCAAAATTAAGGAAATAGGCACAGATAAATTGGCTGGCTGATAAATGGGTGCACCTCTATCTAAAAAAAAAACAAACAGTTTCACAATGAACTAATATATTTTACAGTGTCCTATCTAAAATTTGATAAAACTAGAAATGTGAACTTTCTGAATTCTAATAGATACAAAGTGAACTCCTATACACATCTAAGATGTAAAGGAGAAAAATATTAAAATTTTGCCTGTCCAAAATTAGATGTAACAAATGTGACCGAAATCCCTTTTTTTTCTTTTTTTTCTTTTTTTTTTTTCTGTGTGCGACCTATACAGAAAAATAATTGAAATCAGATAGATATTTGATGGTTTTTTTAAAGCATCTACATCCTTTCTTTCATATAAACACTGACCAATAGGCATTTACCCACCTAGATTTTTTATTTTCAAACTGTTTCAACTGTTGAGGTCTAAAATCATTTGTAGTTTGGAGATTCTAGGAAAAGACAGGGTTGGAATATGTTATTTTGGTAAGACCTCAGAGGTCTAGCAAAGATATTTTAAAGCGACCTGGTAAAAAGCAGTTCTTACCGCCGAAGGGTCAAATTTGAGCCGTTTGTTCTAAAATATTTTCGCCAGGGAAGTAACGTGTTGACACTTGGGAACCAGTTGTCATTAGTCTTGTTTCCATTTTTACAATGTTGATAGTGTCCTATCTGCTGAACTTTGTACTCGTCTGTGTTTTCATGAAAGGGTGACTTTATGTATGCAGAAACCGATAGTGCTTGCTTTGTTGTAAAGCTTTGGGAGGTAGAAGTCCATATTCTCAGATGCAAGACAAACTGTTTTAGTTGTCATTTTATTTTATGTTATTTAAACATCAGGTGGCTAGGAAAAGGGGTTTGCATGACACAATGTCCTGGTGAGCATCTGAACTGTATTGTTGTATGGTGAAGGTTCACAGAATGCAGGTATCAATGCATTGAGGTTTGGAACACTTATTTTATGTTCTTTCTTTTTCAACTAATCTGGGTTTTTCCCTGGTTTTTCCAGAACTATTTATTCAGGCAAAGGTTTTGAACACACTCATTAAAGCTCAAATGTGAGTTCAAAATGTAAACTGAAATTTAAGTGTGGGTTTGCAACCTTCACTAGCTTTTTGAAGTTTTTTTTTTCTTATGGTTTGAAGTATGGAGCACATGTATTTATGGTTAGAAAATGTTCTAAGTGAACAATACAGTTTGCCTCTGTAAGTGTCTAACAATGGATATGTCATCAGCACAAACATTGTGCTTTCTAATTACGGATCTGTTTTCACTGGTTAATTTGTGCAGCTCTTCAGTGGTTACCATTATTGTTAACCATACTGTGGTTCTCTTCCGTATTAAACTAGAGCTTACAGAACAGTAAATTTACCCGATTGCTTTATTATAGGGTTGAGCAATAGGATGATAATAGATAATGAAGGATCATAGGGATCCTACACAGTTTGGAAAGAAGAGAATTAAAATATTTTCAATGTTGGTATAAGTGTGGATATTGAACTTTGAGCACTTAAAGCGGTGAGACAGATCACAGTTTAAGAATATAAGGGTTTTCATACAAGTTCTTCTTTCCATTCTTTCATTTATTATTGCATCTATTCACCTATCTGCACACAGATCTTTTCCTCTTCATTCTTTCCTCACTGGTCTTCCAGATTTTTTCTTTATATCCTGACCACTATAGAAATATCACCCAAAAATCCAGAGTAAGCTTTTAAATGTATTTTTTAGGACTGAGAATGTGTCTGAGTCTGGAAAAGTTAGGAATTTTGACATGAGAAATGCATCAGAATCAGATTTTGATATTGTCATTACAATATCAGTCTTCGCAATATTTAAAGAGCTAGATACTGTTTGATGTTCAATAATTGTTGACATATTTCAAGCGTTATGAACTTGCATACTAATTCGTTATCCAGCCAGTTTGACAGAATCTTGTGACAGCAGATGCTCACATCAGGCACAAATTATGTTGCCCAAAATGCTACAGGTCACACAGTGATTGAAGGTACATGAGAAACAGAGGGAAGAACATGTCAGATATTGCAACTTGACATTTACTATTAACACCATTGCTAAATTTTCTCAAATCGTATTGCCCTACTATTGATGTACTGCTTCTTTTGTTTATTGTGTAGGCTGTTTAAGATTGTTTTTGTCCTTTTACTTTAATTGTATCCAATAAATGACATTTTACACAGTATTTCAATTGCTCTCAATTGAAATACTGCTTTTAGTTTGGTTAGACCGCCTGAGACTTGGTGTACTTCAAGTTGTGTGTATTAAATGTTTGTTGTACTTAACATAAGTTAGTAAAACTGAACAAACGATAAAACTTGTTAGAAATGTTTAATGACCTAAATCCTTTGTTTTTTATGTAGTGAAAAACTGATAAAACTGAGTGTGACTTTCTTTATGCTTTGTAAAAATGGTAATATACTTTTATTTCAGGGCCTGTCCCTTCTTCTTCCTTCAAGGGTTTTTTTTTAGCAATTGATGTTTACCAGAAGAAAAACTCCAACTTCTACTTTGTTGTACTTCTGAAGTTATGATGGAAATTTATGAAGAACTTAATTGGATCCACCTCCCAGAACACCCCTGTCAGGGGTTTTTTGTCTTTTGCACTCATTCTGTTATTCTGTCTTCCATTCTGATAATTTACATACTGTAAAATCATATTTAAATAATAAAATTAACCAATTTTTTTGTATGCATGTTGAAGAAATTTTTATATCGATCAGGTTTGCTGAATTTACTTTTTTTTTTTTTTTAAAGCATTCTAAAAAAACATTTTTAAGATAGATTAAGGTTGCGGCATTTGTACATAGAAAAAAAATATAAGCGTCTTGTGAAGTTGAAAAGCAATATTTATTGAAGGAGCTTTCAGCTAAGTCTTTGAAGGTAAAGATGCAATAAGCTAATAGGATTTTGATCTGTTTGCTGAATTGTTTTGTTATTGTTACTCATCAGGTACAGCGTTGCTCAGGAGATTTTCAGTGCTTCTCATGCTTGACTGTGGCTGCCATGGCAGCAGGGCTTGATGAGGTGACTCGTCTGTCCTATGGAGGCCAGTGACGTAAAACTACCCACAATGAAAACAGAGCAGAGGCCTTTATTAAAAATTAATGTTCAGAGATCAGGTGGAAGAGAAGCAGGCTATCGTCTTTTGCAAGCTGACAGATTTGGACAGGTCGTGTTTAAGCTTTTCGTGGTGTGATTTCTTGGTTACAGAGGTGTTGCTTTACTTTTTGTACCTTGTCTCATCACATTAACTCAGCAGTATTTCCTCAGCTGTGTCGTGTAGGCATCCGTTTGTGTGCCAGCCTATCTGTTTGTTTTCCAAGTATCCTCAAGCAGATTTTCTTCCATATAAAAAATTCAATGAGGAGTATTTACTCAATATTTCATGCAAAAAAGTGTTACAGAAAAACACGGGGAAATCTAGAATTTCTTTTTTATTCAGCTCGAAAATGAAACTATGGAAAATGATGTTGCAAAGTTTGTTGATTTATGTTGTGGGATCCTGTTTGGTTATGATTGTCAGTGAAGAAACATAATGTGACGCTGGAGCCCTACCAGGCTGCGTTTATAGTGTGTTTACAGTGCTCAATAATGGAAACATAGCACTCGCTGGAAAAGGCCTGTTTATGTAACATATTGGCAGGCTCTCTGCTTTTTACTTGCTTTGTTTTTTTCCTGTCATCCTAAAACTGTCAAGCTTTTATTTATATTTTTGTTTTTGAATAACCTAATATTTTGAGACTTTTGTGTTTATTTAGCTGCACTAATTCAAATCCAGTTTTTCTTGTCGCACCCAGTAAAACTGTTTTGACTGGAGCTTCGAGATTTAAAAAAATCATTCAAACTACTGAGCCCGAAGGTTTGGCGTGGACATGTTTCCTGGTCATAATTTAATTTGACTGTCAAACTTTTACTGCGCTTCTTTTAGTCAATTGCGATATAAATCTGCATGAGCAAGTTTATTTTTTAAGCTTTCAGATGAGGTTAAGCTCTGCTTTTAGTCAGAAATCACAAAGGAAAAAAAAATGGCTGTTTTTGGCTGCAATGGAGTAGCACTCCACTGTCATCTATCAAAGATTAAAAATGGTAAATAATGGATGAGTGACCAGCTTTTCTCTCAGGTCTCTTTGACAGTTTTAAATGGCTACTAAGCAGAGGTTTTACAAATTCTGAAAAGAGAAAGCTTTGTAGTGATACAATCAGGTTTTTCTAGGCAATTTACTATGGTTGTAAAAACAAGGCATATTTAGTGATTATCAGTACTTCAAAATATCATTCAAAGATTCTCATTTGCGTTCAAATCGACACAAAAATGCCAACGTGATCTCCCCAAGTTATCGTCCTCCTTTGGGATAGTGCAGCAATAACATTGACGCTTCTCATCCCTGCAGCTCATGGCATTCATGGCAGAGAATAAAACAAGTTTTTGCTGAAAGTTTTAAAACGTCACCAAAATAAAATACCTTCTCAGTATTTAGGTCATGATTTCCATTCACTGTGTTTGTAGGAGCTGTAGATGGGTGTGAAACGTCTAGCTAAGATCTGCATATTATTTATTTCCAAACCTTTTGTTGTGCAATTCCTCAGTAAAAATGCTGCTCCCCAAACATGCTTCTACTTCATTGTAAAAACATTTATTACGTCAGGTGGTTTTGGGTGTGTCCTAACCTTACCTAGTGGGAACTTCCTGGCATTGAACTTAAAAACTTTTTCTGTTAGATTTGTTTAAATTTATGCAGGGGATACATTTCTGATTAAGAAGAGCTGCACAAAATGTTAAATTTCAGTGGTTTTTGCAATATTTTGGTCACCTAGCAGTCACCAGAGATTGTTGTGATGAAATGTTTGATGGGTTTGTATATTCTTAGTGTTATAGATCCATGCTCTGGATGCCAGAAATAATGCTAAATACAATATAAACAAAAAATTAATTTGCGTTGAATTTTTGAATTATCAGTAATTTTAATTTGTTCAGTTTCGTTTGTTTAGGAGTAAATTTAATACAAGTTAAACGCTACCATAAGGTTGTTTGGTGTTGGTAAGTGCATTTTAAAATGCTTAATTTGGTTTCTTTGCAAATCCATCTGCTCCTAAATTATTGCGCAGAAGTTTTCCTCCACCCCTTTCAGGTCTCGTTTCAATAAAAATTGTTGCTTAAGGTTCTGGTTCATTGACAGCGTCCTGAAAAGGCACGTTGCAGTCACTCTGGGCAAAACCTCTGGCTTTTCCATTTCAGGTCACATTCGCTCTCTGCCTGCATCGATTTGGTTGCTGCACATGCAAGCTCGGTCTTGTGCAACTTGAGAAGCACTCTCCCAAACCTAATGTTGTGGGACTTGTTTGATATGTGATAATCATGGATCAGCTTTGTCTGCAGGCGTTAAGGAACAAGGGCTCAGATGTCCTTTAGTAAGGCTTCTTATGTTTAACATCAGTAATGCTAATAGATGTGGTGTCTGCTGTGTTGATGTTAGCAGCTCACACCAGCAGGGTGTTGCCGTATTGTATGCACTGTTTGTTCTCGTTATAGCTCTGTAGTGAGACTCGTTAGTTCTGGAACCTGGCCTGACAGCCCAACACTTGTGTGTGAGTATTTAGTGTGTGTTATGTTGCAAGCTGTTAGCGCTCTGGAAAGCAGTAGTAGCTTATATGAATGTGGTTCCCTGACAGTAGTACAGCAAAGAATAACACCATAGGCACACACATTTCTTTCTTTTATCGCCTTCTTAAAAACTTTAGTTTTAACTGTTTGTCTGCTTCTCTATTTTTGCAGTCTGCACTTTAAAAACCACTTACTCCTCTTCAATTGCTTGTTAGTTGAATAGTTAGCACTTTGAATCCCAAAAAAGTTGTTGTTTGGCCATAGTCCCCCACTCAAAACTGCAGTGAATACCATAGACCTTGTACTGCGGATGTCTTCAAGGAAACCTATTATGCAAAGTTCACATTTTTCTTGCTTTTGTACTTCCATTTGGACCTTTACTGCTTCTAAAAACAGGCCAAGCTCTTAAAAAAAACATAAACATGCAGCCAGTTTTTAGCAACAAATTAATGTTTTTTTGGTGTCTTGAAAATGACCCATTTTAAAAACCTTCAGATGTAATGTCACAAATCAGTAGGCACTGCCCCTCACCTAGCATACCCTTCCCCTTACCTAGCAACCCCAATAAATCGCAACCTGTTCCTTAGCAACCCAAGATTAGCTCCAGCACATTTGGTCAGCTGGTTTTACTGTTATACAATGGCTGTTGGAAAAGACAAGTGGTTTGGTTGTTAACTTGTCATTCAGAAACCGTTTCCTGCATTCTTGTTGGTTGTACAGGAGGCTCTTCTGCTTTTCAAAGATGCATGCTTATATAATTGTGTAACTGCTTGCAGCCATTTTCACGTGCGAGTGTAAATGTTGACCTGGAGGGTGTGGCCAGCAGCTGCTTGTTTGTATCTCAAAATGGGCAGAGCTGACCAAACTGAAATCTCATTATTCAAGAAAGATTTTGTGCAAAAAATGCAACGACTTATGTCACTAATAGACCTATCCTAACATGTTCAAGGAAACATAATAGGTCACCATTATTGTCTTGGGCAGTCTTTCATTGAGCTTTTTGGTGTTTCATAACTGAACTTGTTCCTCCTACATCGGCAGTAGGAAATGAGTCCAGTCTAATTTCCTTCAGCCAGGCAGGGCTGTGTGAAATGGTTGGGTTTGAAGTCTGCAGCTGTGTCTGCAGGCACGTATAGAGTCACCCACCTGTATCCACAGAGAATAATGGGTGAACCCTGCATTTAGCCCTGCAGGGTTAAATGCAGGGCTCTGTATTTAACCCTGCATTACTGCCTTGAGTCCAGTGGTTGCTGGGAAACAAGCGTTTCCCCTGTGGTCACCACAGCAGAGGTTACTATTTGTGGAACTGTTGCTCAGCTGCTGTATCCCCGTCTGAAAGTTTGTTTTCACACACCGGTTTGCATGACACTTACACTGCAGGAATACGAGTCTCAAAAATTTAACAGTTGAATGTAGTCAGAACTTTAAGTGTTTGCAATGTCTTGAAAATCATGTAGCATGTAACACTGTATAAAATAAAAATCATTGGTATTTTCAATAATGCAACTGCTGTATAAATGTCCAGAGATACCTCTCTGTGTGTAGGAGAAAATTTTTTTGATGGAAATGTACTCTTTACATTAATATTTTATTTGTACATTAGATAAAGATGAATGAAATGATTCTGCTAGCCTTGGTAATGTTGAAAGTTTTGAGGTTGTGTTCAAATTTGTTTTGTCTGATTAACACAACTTATATACTCCGAAGTAAAAAAAAATGCAAATCGAGATTTGTGTAGTTTTTGTCCCAAAAAAGTGGAGTTTGATTTGTACTTTTTCAATGTCTGTAAAAACATAGGAATGGAATATGATGTGGAAAAATATTTTGTATTGCATGGCTTTATTCCCTGTCGAGTTGAACAGAAGGTGGCTTGCTTATCCTTGCTTCCTTTCTTCTTTCATTTTTTGAGATATTTCTCCCTCACTTGCTTTATTGAATCCTTTCTTTACCGTCTTTCTTCCTTGCTTGCTTCATTTCCGTTTTTTTCTCACTTCTTTCCCCCTTTTGTGGGCCATTTTCATTTTTACGTCCTTACTTCCTCCCTCTTTCACATTTCAAGTTCCACCACTGCCATGCCATTCTACCACATATTCATATTCAACTATAATGGTGAAAAAAGGCATAGGAAAAGTCAACCAGTTGAATCCGGTGACATGTAAAGTTTAGAGGTGAGCCCTTGGGTGACATCTTGTTTTTTCTGGCTTTCCTTTACAGGTTCTAATCCTTTTTCTGCTTTGATAAGTGATAAAAAGCCTGTGGGGAAACCTGTAGATTTGCATTTCTCTCCATTTGTTGCTGATGAGTTTTCTACCTCTCTGTTCCTGCAGAGCTCCAGAGATTATTTTGGGCCTGCCATTTTGTGAAGCCATTGACATGTGGTCGCTTGGCTGCGTTATCGCTGAACTCTTTTTGGGCTGGCCTCTTTATCCCGGAGCGCTGGAATACGACCAGGTAACACCTCCGCACAAAAACACACACATACACAATCAGAGGGGAAATAAAGGAGACCCTTGTAGTGTTTATTTGTTCAGGGTATTTCTCGCTCTGTGTGACTGAAGTTTAACAAACTAAACAAAATATTCATCTGTGATCAAATCAGGAAATTGTCCTTGCAGTGTGTGATTATTTTCCCTTAAAGGGCATAATGTGTGGTCTAAACTGCACAACTGGGACTCAAATTGAATCCCCAGGCAGGGGAGCGGGAGCATGGGAAAAGGCCCCTGTTACATTCACAGAAGGGAACTGTATCATCATCTGTTTAACCTTACACAACTCAGAAGATGTGGGATTATTATAGGCCTAATTAAAGAGTGTAATATCAAACTTAGACAGCTGTTTGGTTTCTGTAAGTCTAGAAAACAAGCACTTGTTCAAAAGCTCAGCTGATGTGTGAAATACAATGTTTGTTCTGGACCTTTATTAGTGTTTCCAGTGTGTTATTTCCTCTATCCATTTGACTGGGAATCAGTCAGAGATGGTGGCCTTGCTGAGCCTTGAAACGGGCCATGTCAGGACACACTTTTGCATGCCCTCACGAGCACACTGAGCCCCCAAAAGCACGCCGTTCTATGCCAAGGCTCACTGTGGTTCCTCTCTACACAGCAAAATGTATTTATAAACATAAGCCCGATGGTACACGTGTGTACGCGCACACACACACGCTAGCACGTGCACACACTCTGGTTCCCATTCAATGCATCATCAGCAGGTTCTCAGTCCAGTGCTCTCTGGTCAGTTTTGTGTTTGTTCTAGGCTGTAGACATGTGCAAGTTCTCTCTCACACACACACACACATCATAAAACCTCATTTCAGCTATTCTGTTATAATTTTATTGTTGTGAGGTTTATGAAAACTTAGAAAGCAAAAATGCTGTTGAATATTGAATTAGATTTCTAAAATGTTATCAAGAATGATGCCTTTAAAGTGCATTAGTTATAAAACACAGAACAGACCTTCTCCCTTTCTCATCCAGTAAGATAAGCATCATTTAGCTCTAGGTGACATTACCGGCTTTGTCTGAAGTGTATGCTACTAGGATGGTAATGTTTTAGGATAAAATTATCGGAAATAGCAACAAATCAAAATATTTTGGACTTAAAGTAAATTTCACCTATTACTCCAAACTCTGGATCACAAAGTTTTAATTTTTTACTAAATATTTCTAAAAACAGACAAGTTGCTCAAATGATGACAAACTAATAAAAATGTATTTCCGTTAAGTCTGTCAGCTTTAAGTTGTACATACGCTTTTTTTTTTTTTTATCAGGCACTCTTTAGGTTGTTTTTGAAGTTACTGGGGAAAATAAAATCTCTTTTGCAAGTCACTCATGGTTTTTGTTCTACCCCAGCCTTTTGCTATCAGTGAAAGCAAGATGTCTGTACTTTTTTTACATGGATTTATTGATCAAAATTGATCAGAGGGAACCCACAAATTTTGATCGTACTGCTTAAATTCTCCTCGTTTGGTTACTTTCAGTTACATTTTCAGGAGGAACAAAGTTTTAAATATGGCTTAGATTACCATTTACAACTACATTTTCTTAACTTCTTGGTTTCAAGCAGAGGTGGCTTGAAATGAGTTTCAAGCCACAAATTTTGAACAGACCTATTCCCTTTCTCATCCAGCAAGAGAAAACCAGGCATATCTTGTGCGCTTGGTTTTCTTCCTTACTGGGCACCTTTACCTTGGTCAAAATGTTTGTCTGAGCGTTGGTAAGTTTGAAATGCAAGAAATTCTAATTAGAGAAATAGTCTGAGACTTTTGCTACCAATTTATCAGAAATTAACATTTTCCAGCAAGTCCAAACCAGTATTCATTAAATTGCCTGTATGCCATAATTTTCAGTCTACAAACACATCAACCACGTGCATGTATTTTGATTCAAGTTGTTTTGAATTGTTAAAATTCAGAAAACGGTGGCATGTGCTTTGGTGCATAGATTAGGATATAGTTATCTGATTTATTCTGATGGCTTTAAAACTGCTACATCTTTTTTAAATAAAATCCTGCAGCACATGGCTCAGTAGTAGAGTACTGAGCCATGTGCTGCACCATGTGCTAAGAGTATTTTGTTAAAATCCTTGGACTTCAAAGGAAACTGCAAATCAATATTGGCTGATCAGTGCACTGCTTTTATGTGGTTAGTTGTTAACATGGTGAGAAACACAGGCACTATTGTGATCTTGAAATAGCCATTTAGTTACTTTGAGTAGCTATGAAGGTTTACCAGCAGTTTCTATTTTTTGTGAGAGAGTGATCAACCTAAATAGGGAATGAGGCATAACATTTCCAATCAGAAAAATAAAGATATGCTAAGCAAAATGTTGCATGTTTACTGGTTCTCTACTCTTATCTCGGACATCTGTGCGAGTTGTGCAGGTTTGCATGTCTTTTAGAAATGACTGTATGAGGTACAGTGATGGCGCAGGGGTAAAGCACAACCCACGTATGGAGGTCTTAGTCCTCGACACAGACGTCACAGGTTCGAGTCCCGGCCTGATGACCTTTGCCACGACTTCCCCCTCTCTCATTACCCACTTTCCTGTCTAATCACTCTCAAATAAAGACTGCCTACATTAAAAAAAAACAAACAAAAAAAAAAACTTTAAAATATGACTATGATGGATTATATTATCAGAGTGGAACTAATCTGATTCAGCGACTCAAATTAGGTTGATTATCTGAAAGTGTTTTTTTTGCTTCTCTCCTTTTCTCACCATCTCTTCCTCCCCTTCCTTTCTACGCTCCGTTTCCTCTGTGTCGCTCTGCTCAGATCCGGTACATCTCTCAGACGCAGGGACTGCCTGCAGAGCAGCTGCTCAACAAGGGAACAAAGACCACGCGTTTCTTCACCAAAGAATCGGACTCTCCCTACGCCTCCTGGAGACTTAAGGTTTGTGGTTCACATTGCACAAATAAGCACAAATACACCATTATTAAAACTTTCTGGTGATATAGGTGCTCAGCAGGATGGATATCAGAGAAGAGTAAAATTTGAAGAGTAGAATTACTAGAAATTCTTCAGTCTACCAGTAGGAAATGGGTTTCATGAGCTTGTCAAAACAGGACTGAGCCAGAACAGCCTGCGGAAAGCTCACCAAAGCACAAAGCTATGTTGAGACTGTGCTGAGCTTCCTCTGTATCAAGTTGAAGTGAATTTCAGCTTATCTCTGTCTGATATGTCAAGTAAAGTCCAAGTACAAACCCTTTGATTAAGCAGATTTACATGCAGATGCTGGGAGTGTGAAACATTATCTGACATTCTGAAGAGTTTGACCTCTCACTGCTCATCGGTCATATTAATCAAGTTCCTTTCAACATTTAGCAAAATATTGCTATATAGTCTTCCCTTGTACTTATTCACACTGGTGTGAAAATAGCTTACAGGGAAAAAAAAAACAACCCTAATCTAAATAAAAATTCTCACCTGCTGCACTTCATAAGCCTGAGGTCATTGACCTTTATGTCTGGCACTTTTTCTACAGACCACAGAGGAGCATGAGAAGGAGACAGGACTTAAATCCAAAGAGGCCAGGAAGTACATCTTCAGTTGTCTGGATGACATAGCACATGTAAGTCCAACAAGACCGAGCTACAAAGTGGTGAATCTACTCTGAAAAACTGATTTTAAGATGTTGATTTAAAAAAAAATCACCATGGTAATTTTTGACAGTACAATGTTTTCCTTTCACACCAAAGGTAAACTTGTTGTTGAGTCCTGATACCAGTGACATGCAGGCAGAGAAGGCAGACAGACGGGAGTTTGTGTCTCTCCTTAAAACCATGCTACTGGTCGACGCCGAGGACAGGACGGTTCCATCGAGCGTCCTAAATCACCCATTCCTCACCATGACTCATCTACTGGACTACCCCCACAGCAACCAGTAAGGAGGTTTATCTGCGAGCATAGCCCGTAATTCCTTGCAAAAAGATTTTACTGTTGGACTCTCCTTATTTCTCAAGTCTGAACCACAAACATTTGTGCTATTGGAATTGTTGTGATAAAGCCAAATACACAATCCCAATGATAAAACATGGCAGTGGCAGCAGTATGGTGTGGGGACTTCATAACAGGGAACCTAATAAGGCTTGTTTAGGGAAAACTGAGTGAAAATGCTCATCTCTGTATATGCAAAGCTGGCAGAGACCATGATTGTCAATACTAAAACTGTATACCAGAGCAAAAATGTTTTGAAGGCACATGTTTTTTTTTCTAGTTGAGAGCAAAAAAAATATTTTTTGCAATATTTTAACCTTCTTGATTAGACAGAAACTCACAAGTACGGGAGAATTCAGTCATAATTTATGAAAATGTACAATTTAATAATATCACATCTCTGTTTCCAAAACAGGACACACGATAAGGCTTAGTGCAAAACTTAATCCTAAAATAAATTGTATTTCAAAACGAACATGGATCTGGAGCATATAACATTTTTTTTATGACTGTGCAAACAAGGATTTGGTTTATAGAAATATGCTTAGCAGTCTTGTACAGTTACTGTGTTCAAGGCAGGGTGGGTTGTATGGGTTTGTTTTGTTGCTTCACTGTTGAGTAGCTGACTGAGCCTTCTGCTGATTGACATTTTTCTGCATTAAGTTGTACTGCAGTAACACAGAGCAAAGTGGGATTTGAAACTTTGCAGCTAGGGAGCCTCTTGATAGAGCTCAGACCGACAGAATAGAGTCATTGGGCTGTTCTATATGAGAAGCGCTATTTGCACAGTTGGCATTAGATTATGTTGACCAGGAGGTTTACCACTTCACTGTTGCAGATAAAAAGAACTTTAATAATATTTTTAAATGCTGGCATGATGCGGTGAATCTGCATTTCTTTTAACCTCCTTGTTTTCTCACAGTGTTCAGTCGTCTTTCCGCATCATGGACATGTGCCACAACCGTCCCGGCACCGCTGTTTTTGATGCTTTGAACCAGAACACGATTCATCTGTCAAGACCCCCTCTTGCTCCTACTGGATCTTCTGGCCTTCCACTGGGCTACAGCACAATTCAGGTACATGTTCTACCCAGAAATGGTAACATAATGGTTTACATATCGGTAGTTATTGTAGTGTTGGTTTCATTATTCAAAAGTTGATTCCTGTTCTTCCTCTTTTTCCATGTAAACTTTCCCAATCCAGTCTATAACCCAATCCACTTCATCTGTGTTGCATCCTGGGATAGCGCTAACAGGAAACGGGCAGTTTGGGTGCAGTGAGTCCTTCCCTCCTGCCCTTCTGCTCTGTCCTCCGACAATGCAAGGTATGCACACGTTGCAGGTTTCTTTCTACAGTGACTGTTTGCTGCTTTTGAAATTTGATTCAAGAGAAAAAAGACTGGAAATGTTAAAATATTTATGTTCTTTTCAAAGGTAACCTTAATCAGCCAGCAACCTATTCTGTCCCCATGGTAACTCAAGCCCCTCCCATACAACCTCTACCAGTGAGACCCGGAGTAATAGCTCAGGTAAGATAAAGACTCAACCAGAAGTTGTTGAGTTCAAACCTTGAGATCATGTTGGCATTCCGGACCTACAGTTTTAAATTTCATTCGATGAATAAAGTTTATTTGATGTCAGTTATCTTTCCTATCGGTAGTTCTTCGTGTTGCAGTTTAACATATTACTCTCATGCAACATGTAACTGAACTGGGTGTGTTTGCTGCTGGTAACTTACAACTTCAGACTGTGGCAGTAAAGCAAATTATGAGGGCTTTGGAACATCCTTGTAAATGGGGACTGTAAATATGTCAGCCATGCTTTAAGGTGATGTTGCAAACATTTGAAGAGTTTACTAATCTGCAAGCTTGACTCAGTAGAAGGCTTTCCCCCACCCCATCTCCTCTCTGCAGCAGGCCTGGCCTAGCCGAGGCCAGCAGCTCCTTGTACCTACAGCGTGGCAGCAAATGACTCCAGTGGGGCCTCCACCCTCTCACCCGCCTCCACCACCTCCTCCCTCCCTCACCAGTGACACCGCGGCTGGACCACAGAGGATAAGCGACTGGGGGTGAGTCACCAAAATCTGAGTCATCAAAGTTTTTAAGTTTGGGAAAATCCCTGCTTGTAAAAAATGACTGAAAGGAAATTTATTGTATTTTTAACCAAATTATTTTAAAATCCTGTTAGTTTTGTTTGAGTTGAGACTTTGTTTTACCCATTCATTGGTGCACCAGATTATTGAAAATAATGTCAGATCTCCCTGAGGATGGTGAGCTCACCTCCTAATGGCCATTTACCATTGGTAAAGTTTTTATTTCCCTCATTTCAGGAAAGCGCACCCACACAACAGCCACTACAACGCAGTGATGCAGCAGCCTCTCCTGACCAATCAGATGCCAGCCCTCTCTGCACATCAACCAATCAACATTGGCATAGCTCACGTTGTGTGGCCCCAACCAGCCAATAAACGAAACAGACAAGGACACAACAGGTTAGGTTCTGATTCTGTCAGGTATTCAAATATAGGCCACTCCAACATAAATTAACTTGATGTATTAATTATTTTTACACAAAAGGAACCTGTCCCACCCAAGCAACATCCACATTTCCTCATGTCGGTCTCCCAAAATGGCTGGCATTGTTGGACAGGCAGTGTCAGGAAGAGGGCAGCCACAAAAAGAGGCGCCCCTGGTGGAATCCCATCGACCAGAAATGAAAAAACCAACTGTGGAACAAGATGGCACCGAGCTGAAGGAAAACTGCTTTAAAGAGGCGATAGCAAGTGGAAACAGACGGGTCGATGTTCCGAGGGAGCCGATACGGGATGTGGCCGTCCTGATGGCCGACACGCCAAGTCCATCTCCCAGCGTGATCAGCATCCGCAGTGATCTGAGTGACGAAGAAGATCAGGTCGGAAACGAAGGTCGTCAGGGGTGCCATCTGAATCAGTGAGTATAAATATCACAAAAGAAGCTCTGTTAAATTTACTTGATATTTGAACTATATTTTCATGTGAAATAAAACCCTAATATTCCACGAACAGGTGTAAAGGAGAGTGTGGATGTGAGGCTTGCAGAAACACCAGTGTGTCCATGGAGAGAGTGTGTTCTCTCAGCAGCCCCGACAGCAGCCTCAGCACCAGCTCGTTTGCCTCAAACTCTCTGCAGTCCAGCCCTTCAGCGTCACCCTGCAAGAGGCCCAACAGGTAGCGCTTTGATTGGATTAGCTCTGATGACCCAGAGACCAAAAGAGAATTGCTAACACCTCCCCTGGTCTGGGTATAAACATTAGTTAATATTTTTTAAAACTATTTTCAACGTCTCCACACAGAATCATTTCGCATTCCGAGGCTACCATGCCTCTTAAAATGGTGGATATGCAGATATACTATTTCTACTTCGCTCTGTATGAGATAACCAAAGTTGTAGTTTTCTTGATTTGGTTTGCGTTGTCAACATGGTCCTCAAATTTCTCTGTTCAGCATGTCTGAGGACGACGGCCATGAAAGTGGTTGTGACACGGTGGAAGGCTCGCCCTCTTCGGACACATCGACATCCCAGTGTGGCAACAACGCCTACCGTTACCTTAACAACAACAACCGCTCTCCTTTAGCTGCCGTGTTGGCACCCCTGACCTCCCCATCCGAGCAGGACCGGAGACCACGGGGCATCAGGACCATGGTAGTTCCACCGATGAGGGTCCAGACCAACAACAACACTCACAACACGCAGGAGCGTGTCCAGAGAACAGGTCTGTGGAACAATATTTTTTATTCGTTGATTGGTTTGCTGTGAAAATGTTAGGGATCTAACCCACCCAGAAACATGACTTCTTTTTGACCACTAACGTTCCTCCTTCTCACCATCTGCCATGTGGTGTCACCTGTGCCCTGGCTGCATCTCCTTTGCAGGTCAAATGGGAGATGTAGGGTCTTACCGCCCTCTAGTGGGTCATAGAGGCTATAACAGGTGATCAAGTGACATCAGCAGAGATTTTAAGCTTATAGCCCCTTCATCTCATGGGTGCATCCATGGAAGGCAAGCAGTTGGTATTGCCTGTCTTTTTAATGATTTTCCCTCTAGTAAATATTGAGCTGTGTCCAGTACAGAATTTTAAGAATTGTTTAGAATCCTAAATGTCGCAATTCTGACTTGTAATTGTCTGACAAATATTTTCTGAAACACTTCAGTCTCTGTGAAGGGAAAGGTGGATGCATTTCATCTGGAGATGGGCTAAATCAGTTTTTTCTCTCTGCTGGTTCTCGTTTTGCAGCAGCAAATGTTTCAGAGGACACTGATGTGAGATCAGTTCCTACCTTTCTGTACTTGCCAGATTGTTGGTTGTAATCAATGTAGGTTTTAAACTGATACAGATCAGAGTCCATGGACTAAGTTGCTTTTCATGTGATCCCCCTCTCTGAGTGTCAATAATATATTTTTGTTTTCAAGGCTCTTTAAGTTCTTTCTGTTTACTTTTGAGATGCAGTGTTTGTTTTTGGATTCACAAAGGTTTAATCATCTAAACAGAAATCCCATATCGGGCTGAATTTTCACACTTTACAGTACAACAAGGACACTGCCATGTATTATTGTAGTTCTGTTGGAAAAACTCATTTCTGGGTGATAACTGAAATTTTTCCTATCAATCTTTTTAGTCTGATGTAGAGATGCACCAGTCCGGCCGACACTGATCTAGTTTTCTTCAAGGTCTTTCTATTCCACGCTTAAATAAAACTCAACAGAAAGACAAGGAATTGCAAGGTCTTCCTAATTTGTGTCTCAGTGTTTGATTCTTCAGTAGCAAACTAAATTATTCTTCAGTGTCTGCCTAAAAATCCTTGATTAGTTGATTAAGTAAAAATCAACTTAATCAACTAATCTACTGTCTCGTCGATATGACTGGTGCACTTCTAGTCCTATTGCTGTCTCTTTTCCAGATTGTTGTTTTTTTCCCCTCCTTTTTATGTTTTATTGCTGGATCAAGATTTACCTCCCTGTTTCCTTTTAGCCTCAGAATCCTGGTCCCGATCCAAAGGGCGCTGCAGTCTCGTAGGGCAACAGAGCACTGCCTCTTCCGTCCCTCTCCTGCCATCCGCCCCCATCCTGCCGCGACAGCAGAAGTTAACAGGGCAACAGCACCATCTGGGCTTTGGTCAGGTTAGTTCAGGTTATCTCCCTTCCTCTGTCTCAGGCAGTTTTACCAGCAAAAGTAAGTTCAAAATGAGGAAAAGGTAGAAGTTACCCAGAGCACCCAAGGTAAATTGAGGATGTCTGAAAAAGCTGAGTTGGAAACGTTGGGAGGAAACTTTACATATTAACTTGTATAAGTTCACCCCACATCACCTGAGTACAAAATTTTAAGTTTGATTTGAAGAAGGTGAGGGGCTAAGTTCATGCATATCATATATAGTAGCCAGTCTTGATGCTATTGAAACAGTACTGTTGGCTGTTTTTTGATGCTTTTCCACTGTGTATCTGTTCATCATTTTTGTTTTGCGCCTTTCCGTCAGGTGCAGCCGTACGGTTCAAACCACAGCAACAAGGAATGGAACGGCAACTATGGGCCCCTGCGACCGCACGCCTTCATCCCTCCTACTGTCCACACACACACCTTCACACATCTGCACCACAACAGCCCCACACACACCTCGGCTGCCCCTCACACCCTGCTCTCCTACCAATCCAGTGGGCCTCTCACCGCCGCCCATCACCCCATCCTGCCCTCTCGCCCCCCACCCCCTCTCCTCCAGCACGGCTTTGGCCTTTCCCATCCCCAAGGGGGGGCGCTGGTCCACCAGGTCGCCCTGGGCATTGGCACACACCCCCACCACCCCGGACACCCCGCCGCGTCGCACCGGCTCCTCCCCTCCCCAACCATCAACCCTCACCACCAGCCTGGCTACACCCACCATCCGCACCAGTTCAAGCCACCTTTTCCCCCTCCTCCCCCTCCTCACCCATACATGGCCTCCCCGGCCGCCTTCACAAGTTTCCACCTGAGCCCCACCAAGCTCAGCCACCACCCACAGTTCTCGTACATCTGAGGGGCGGGACGGAGGAGCCGCGCCGCCTCCTGAATAGGAAGCTCAAGGAGAAATGGACTGGGGCTGCAACCTGGGCAGGGAGACCCCCTACCAGAACACAACATGAGCACTTGTGTTGAGACTAAAAAGAATGGAGGAAAATGAGTAATGTTTTATCACCATGGATGGATTTGAGAAATTATTTTACCATTGTTTTTTGTAATCTGATGGGTTGATTTGACAGGCTGTTGATCATGTCTGACTGTCGAAGCAGAGACTGCCTGGAAAATCACGTCAAGATGTGGAGGAAGCTTCAAATCTTTTTAAGAGCTAATGAATTTCTACTAGGAAGCTTTCCTCAATAACATGTTTGTACATTACCTCCTGTCATTGATCTGAACTGATTCGAAGCTGGAAAATCATGGGTTTCTGTTTTTATTCTGTGTTCTACGCTGTTGGGGTTGTTCAGCCTCTCGCTCCCTTTATTTGTGTTGCCTTGCAACCCGTGCACGCCGCTCTGATCTGCTCGTTGTCTGGCCGCAATCCTGGAATCGAAGGCTCATAATGGCTGCCTTCTAGTGCCTTAAAACCTTTGAGTCTTTGACGTTACTTCAGGAGCGCTTAGATTGTTCGTTTTGAATTTAAACGGGCTTGCAGCACTTAACTTAGGGACTCTGAGTGAGATGGACTTCTAAAAACCGACGAGGATCATGTGCATGGGCTTGTTCTGCTTTACACTTTCTAACTCCATGTGGGTTCAATCTAACTAGAGGCTGCACATATAGGGCTCTGACTGAATTAGCTTTTAATGTATATAAAGAGTGATTTGATATTTTGATAATCGATTTCTATTCACTATAGTACTTAATTCATAACAGTATTGTCACTGTTTACTGTAACTGCAATACAATCTAGATCCTCTGGGTTGCTGTGTTTTTATTATCTTGCGTTTAGGCTAGATTTGCATTCATGCGTTTTAGATTTTGGGAGTGGCATAGACTTGTTTAATGTTTTTAACTTTTAAGATACTTCTCAGTGTTTGAAGTAACCTATCAACTTAACAGTATCACTGCTGGGCTTTTGAGTATTAGTCGTGTCAGTAATTATTCTTGACGGAGATTTTGTGCCCCCTCCCCCACGTATTGAAACCTGTCGTCAGTTTTCATACATTCCTTCAGGGTGGAAGCGAAGCCTTGATCATCATTATTATTATTATTTTTTTTTCTGTGTGTGCGTTTTCATTTGTGTCGTTTTCTTCACTGCCAGCGTTTCACTCCAATCAACACCAAAGACTTTCTTCGTTAATCATTTCGGAAGCACGGTCGATCATATTTCTGTCACCTCCAGCATATACTGTTGCAGTTGTGGGCTTAATTTTTTTTTTTGGAATATATTGTAAAATCTCTATTTTAAAAATAATAAGAGGTTGAGGTTTTATTTTTGAGCTGTTTGCTAATTTTATTTGGAATGTATAGATAATAAGCTGCTATATGCTGATTTTGCGCCACTCGGTAGCTGTGAATTTAGAGGATTAATCTCTTTCTGGTCTGCAGTCTCTCCTTTGTTATTGTAGTTCGGACAACTAGATAAAACTTAAGTGGTTTTTCTTCTGATCATAGAGTGTATTAAATGCTACTCCTTTATGCTTGTGCCACTGTATATTGGCTTTGTTGTTTTGAAGTGTTTCTAAACTGCTGTATTGGAAGTTAAGTTTTCCTTTTGGTTTTATTTTTTATTCTGTTGTTTTTTTGGTGTGTGAGTGTTTTGTGTGTATTTAGCGTCAGTATTTCAAACGTAGGCTGGGTTCGCTTTGATTCTGTAACCAGTGTGATGTATTATCGTCTCTCCTTTCAGCAACGTGGCTTTTATTTCCGTTATAGGACTGTATTTACAACTCTTCGTACTGTATCAACTTAGTGCCTTTTTCTCAACCAGTGGCAGGCGGATGACGTCTACGACATCAAAGCGGGAATATTGTAGTCTTGCTCCTTCCTGGAGTCAACTCTGGTTTTCGCATCATAAAATCCCCAAAGTTTCTTCTGTAGACAAAGATGAAAACAATCCTGCATTTTTTTCTTTCTTTTTCATTGTTTTATTTTCCATTTTTACTAAATCCTAAGAAAATCCAAATCAGGGAATGTTTTACTCACCAAGAACAACGTGCAGCACTAAAAGACATGGGGGTCTGAATAACATTCACAAATGCAAAGCTTTATCTCACACCAGGAATGTATTTGTGGATGTCAAGAAATCAGTCTTTGTTTTGCAAGCTCAGCATTTGTCTACATTTTGGGTGTTGATAGCACTTGTATGCAGCTATTACCATTGTTAAATGGTTTATGTTTCGTAAGGGTTTTTTTTTTGTTTTGTTTTTTTTGTTTGTTCTTAAATGCTTTATCCATCACTCATAATCAAAATGTAGGTCCAAAGTTTCCTGACCCTGATCTAATTACTACATTACAGTATAATGGTTTTTTTTGCTGTTATTTAGGTATTGGGTATATTTTGTGTGCTTGTCAGCTATGCTACTGTTTGAGTTTGTTAAAGTTGTGTGTTGTGTACACCAAATTTTTTTTTCTTTTTTTTTTTTTTTCCGATTTTATATGTAATGTGGTGTGCAGCCTCTCTTTGCAAACCACCCTTCTCCCCGTGTGTGTGTGTCAGCTCTGCACAGGTGATGCCCCATGCTGTAATCCTACCTACCACCACTTTGGATTAATTGCTTTGGGTAGATAAATCTCACGTCCCTGCAGATTTATGCCGACAGTTGCATCATCAAAGACGCTTGTTGGGGTTTTGGGGGGTTGTCACACAGTCCCTGATAAAAAGCTTAGCAAAGCACATGGAACCCTGTTGCCTTCAGTAACACAGCAGGCTTACAAACAATGTTAATACTCCTAAAAGCTTGTGGGGAGATTTCTTTAATTGGTCATTGTAATACACACACTTGACAACATGTAATAATACAGAAATACTTGCTGCAAGCCTGCTTTCACTGGGCACCAGCATATTAAAAAAACCCAAAAACACGCCATATCAATTGACATGTACCTGAACGTCTCATTTGGTTTTTGAGTTTGAATCTGTTTGAAATTAAACTTGTAACATCATTAATTATCATTACTTAGGCACAAAAATGTAAACACAATTGCAAAATGTAAGAATTTAAGCTGTTACTGTTCTAAATGTGTAGATTTTTGTGGCTTTATGATATGTATTCCTTAATTTTTGTTTTTGTTAATCCTAAATGCTACTCTAGTGTGACTTGTAGCAACTGCACTGTGCAATATACAACAATATATGAGGACTGGGAAAATAATTGTTTGGATGTATTGATGTGTGTCTTACCAGTTTGCGGTCATCCCCCTCCTCCCCCCTCTCTAGTTCTCAGTGAGTTTCAATGTGACCAAGCCTTATGTACTTTGTCACAAAAAGCGGGTTCCTTCTTGGTGACTCTTATTGGTGAGTGTCAAATTATGAATTTATTGTATAATATGGTGAGATTCACTTTGAATTAAAAAAGAAATCTTTTGCTTCAGTCACTGTTCTTTTTGGTCATTGTGAAGGAATGAAACACCAAATACTTTCTGGATCAATTCGATGACTTGATCCAGAAAGCGTTGTCATGTAGCTGTTAGATGCATGCCTGGTTCAACCCACCTTAATTCAATGGATGACATACATCCTTAGCACGTGATGAAGTTCTACAGCGTTCTGGTAATGACTTGGTTATTAGTCATGTCTGTTGAAGCGGCAACATCCTTAAAAGTTGCTGGACATCAGCTATCAAATAATGGAGTTGAACGAGAAGAAAAGATGGAAAGTGCACAAAGGTGATAGCTCTGTCAGTAAATGTCTGGGGAAGAAATACTAAAGCACTGAGCCAAGAGTGTATTATAGAAAAAAGGAGTCTACATTTTAGGTGGAAGTGGCAACTCTGTCCAGGAAAAAAGGCAAACACGTTAGCACTGAGCTGGGAGCATTTTTTTATTTATTTATTTTTTAAATTATGACTTGATTGCATCAGCTTTGTCAATGACTATTTAGGAAAGAACCAGAAGCACTGAGCTAAGAGTATGTTTTAAGGGAAAGAAAATATGAGCGTACACAGTGAACAGTCCAACAATGAGTATGTCTTAGATAAAAACAGCCAAGAAATGGTACACAAAAGTACTGGCAACTGTCGCTCCTTATTAAGAGACCTGTATTAATAAGAGACCTCAATGGTCACATGGGAACACAAAGTGCTACCTTAATAAAACCAGTACATGGAGAGAAGCACAAGAGCATCAAAATAAAAGTGGTCAGGGACTCCATCTGCATAACAATAGAGATGGCATCAAACTTAAACCACTCAATTTTGGGCTTCAGTAAAAGGGAAAGTTTTAAGCCTGGTCTTAAAAGCGGACTGGCGGTCCATCTTGACAAAAGGTTTTTGTCACATAATAAACATGCTATATTTCTGAATTTTGTGAAAAATAATCCTTAACAAAAGGTGTTTAACAGCAAAAAAAATGTTTGATCCCCCCCTGAAATATATTTAGAAATCAAAATGGTGTGTTACTGATTTGTAGCAATGGCTGCAACCTTGTTCTGGGTCTGAAATTTCAGCTTGGACTTTTATTTGTGAAGTTTTCATATTTACACTTTGCTTTAGTGCAGGGGTGCCCAAAGTCGGTCCTAGAGGGCCGTTTTAGTTCTCTCCCCAGTGGGAGCAGACCTTTTCAGCATGTCAGTGTTCTTCTTGGGCCTTCTAATGATCCATCATTTGTGTTAAACCAGGGAGAGAACTAAAACGGCCCCCGAGGACCTACTTTGGCACCCCTGCTTTAGTGGGTTCTCCCACACTTTAGATACACGCATTATTTTCTTATTACACCATGAAATTCAGAAAGAAATGGTCTGATATGTGTCTGTTTACAAGTATTGTTACATATGTTAATTTTGATGACTTTTTTTTTTTTAGCAGATAAAAAAATCTGCTAAAAAAAAATGACTAATACTCAAAAAATGTTTTGGACGGTTCAGCAACAACTTTTGAGAAAACATGTTAGCGCGTGTCGGTTCATGGCTGCCTATGAGAGGCTGCCTTTGGTTTTGCCATCAGCCGCCATCAGGGGGCGCCAACTCCCGATGGAAAAGATACTCTCGACGCTGCGATTCCTCGCACTCTCGTCTCACTTCTGACGTCGAAATAATGGAGCAACCTCAACATATCAACAAAACGAACACCACACGCGAGTTAATTTAATTTATTTGTATTACAGCAAACGGGCAGACTATTTTTGCAATCAGCCTGAAGCCGCGTTAAGTTGGCCACAAGCTCACCTTCCGCCGGAAGTGACCGTCAGCATTTACAGCAAATCAAAACGTTCTCTTTTTCCATATATTAACAGACTAATCCAAGAAAATAAATAATTATTAAACTATCAGGATAGCAGCAACCTTGGAGAGTGTACTTAACATTTGATTAAAAAAAAAAGAAAAAAGACAGAAGCCAGTCTAAAAAACACAGCTTATCTCAAGAGTCAGAGTAGACCCTGCAGAGTTTACCGTCCTTCACAGAGGAACACAGAAACACAATGGGCATATAACTATAGTCATATGGATAATTTTAAGAGACCAGTTAATAGTCAAACTTCTGGACTGTGAGAGGAAGCTGGAGAGAACCCGCTCATGCATGAGGAGAACATGTGAACTCCATGCAGACCCATGCAGTTGGGGTGCTGCCAGCACTGTTCCGCTGTGCAGCCCACCCAATGACATGCTCTAACCCAGATCTGAATACAAACTTCTCTGGTACCATCCACTGCCTCTTCCTGACTGAAAGGTCCTGGGTGCATATATAGGTTTAAGAATACAATTTCAATGCAAGAAAATAACCTTCAAGTAGTTGCAAAGTTATTTCACTAATACTTAAAAAAAAAAAAAAAAAAAAAAAAAAAAAAAATTGGCCTATATATCGGGTAGTGTGTTTTTTGCATTTCAACTCTGAAAAACCAACCCTATAGGCTACTCGAAAGCCACACAAAAAAACTCCTACATTTTACTTGGGTCGGGCGAAGCGCAGTTTTATTTTGAAAGAAGTCATCGCTGGCTTCCGGCCTCGGAGCCGTGCATTGACGCTTCCAGCTGCAGTGGGATGAAGAGCGCCTTGCGGTCGCAGTAGAGACTTCAGACCTCACCAGCGCTTCAACGCACAGACCTCCGCGGTCTGAGACGCGAACGGGGGAGAGAAAACTGAAACCTGACCGTCCTCCTGGTCGACCCACACAGCCTTCGGACGGGCTCATGGAGAGCGGAGCCCTGCTTGTCCGAACCGGGGGCAGCTTGATCGGATGCCTTTCACCACAGCAGCGCCGTTAGATGATTTCCGTTCGGGATTAATTGGTTTGATCAATGGCTTCCAAACACGCGCTCCCTCGCAGGGGCGCCCGCGGGGATGAAACGGCGGTGAAGCCGAGGGGATGGATGCGGGACGCGGGGATGGTGGCCGTCCGTGCGCCGAAGAGCTGGAGGCGGTCCAGGACTCCGAGCGGGATCGTCATCATCGGGGCGCTCCTGGTTCTGGTGATGCAGAGCTCTTTGGCCGCAGAAGGTAGCCTAAGTCTTATCTGCCTTTGCTTGATCAAAGGTTATTCCTTCATTTAGATAAAAAAAGAAATTAAATAAAATAAACCACTATCATGGTTTATTTTTTGTGTATAAATAAACAACCCCCGATTGTTTATTTATACAGATCAGATGAAGCGGAATGTCTCCAGAGCATCTCTTCTGTCAGCTTCACTTTACTCGGGTGCCTTTAAAGCTGTTTCAGCGTTGCACAAAATCTACGACGTTGTGTTTAACTCTGCTCAAATTTAATCCGTATTATTCATAAGGTGTAGTGTTTGTTAATCCATTGCGGGCCCCACCGAGGTCTCCAAAGCGGGCATCCGGAGCAGAGAGCGCTGTGAACCGCACGCCTTCACCCACAGAGTCCAAAATCTTTGCATTTGGAGAAAAAAGAGGAGGAAAAAAAAAAAAAAAAAAAAAGACTTTTGCAATTTTTATTAACATACATAACAAAGCAAATTTCAGAGTCGAGAGATCTAATGAACTATCGCGGATTTAAACTAAGACACGCAGAGAAGACATGTTTTAGACATCCTGCTTTATCCAACAGCTGGTTCAGACCGACCTTGCAGACTGTGTGAGGAAAACGGTTTTGTAACAAAAAAAAAAAAAAATTACTATACTATACTCCTTTAAAATGATTTAAACAAGATCAGTCAGTTTGTCACTGTTGCTTAAAACAAAATCAAATATTAGAGATCTGTGAGGAAAATACTAAGTATACCTCAGGTTTTAGTAACAATCAAACCCACTTTTAGTAATAATGGCTCTGGCATTTTGTGGCTGTCAGATGGCCTCACATCTGATTCTTCGATGCCCAACATACCCTGGTCATGTAGCTGGAAAATAAGCCCAAATCATCATCCTTCCACCACCGTGCTTAAAATCAGCTGTGACGTGTTTGCTGAGTTCCTTTCGAAACTGTGGTTTATGTTCCAGTGTTGTGATTCTTTCAGAGGAGACTTTGCAAACCCAAATATTTATTTAAGCTTTTCAGAGAGAAGCAGCTTTCTAGATTTTAGCCATTCCAAACATGCTATGCGAGTTCTGCGTTTTTCTAATTGGTTGTCATTGACTTTAATATTTGTCATGCTCACTGAGGCTTGTAGAGTTCGTGTTGGATCTACTGCGCTTGTTGCTTTTTTAGTGGCTTGGTAGCTAAACTCGGGGGTGATGGGCGGCTGTACTAACTGTACGAATGATCTGTCTACCAGCAGAATCTCTGATTGCTTGGAAATACCACAAGCAATCATGGACGGCAGCTGGGTGCTACTTTTTATCTTTTAAATCTGACGAAAGTACTGTTTTACAATTACAAATGCGAATAAATTAAAAATGACAAATGATTTAAACACAAAAATGCAACTTTTAGTATATAAAATATGTGCTTGGTGCTTGTATACCTTATTGACTGAATGAGGAGAAGTTTATCACAGTGTTTGGAAAACATCAGTATTTTTTTAATTTTTTTTGCTTGGCCCCTGAAGGA
Organism: Poeciliopsis paucimaculata; assembly: GCA_903067055.1. Taxonomy (NCBI): domain Eukaryota; kingdom Metazoa; phylum Chordata; class Actinopteri; order Cyprinodontiformes; family Poeciliidae; genus Poeciliopsis; species Poeciliopsis paucimaculata. Next base: position 87,277 of record CAEGAD010004151.1, read on the forward strand.
GAAGCAAATCACCCACTCACACTCGAAAACATTTTCTCTGAAAAAGCACTGTTCCATTTACAAGCGAGTGTTTCCATAAATCCACTGAGAAGAGTCAACTTTCACCTGCTTACTCAGTCATTCAGTTACTTTTGTTTTTTTTTATACCTTTAGAAATTTCAGTCATATGTCTTTATTTTTTACATTTCCATTTATAGTCTGATAGGATGCTCAGGGGCTTGTTTTCTGTTCTTGTGTGTGTCATTTATTTGCGTTTGCAGCCACATGCAGTATGTGTGTGGGTGTTTTCTTTGTTGGTTCTACATCTCCCCCGTTGGTAGCTGCAACTAAAATAAAAATAGAGCATTTTCCAATAGTGTGCGTCCATGCCTCTCTATCATAAACGTCCAAACAGTTATAAAAAAGTGGAGCTAATAGGCAATTTTTTCAATTTTTTTAAGTTTTAAAATGAGCCTAATGTGTTAACATTTCTCTGTGGTCATCAGTGTCAGTTTGAAGTCATTATATCCCTGACACAGAGTGTAATCACAGAGCTGTAACACTTCTTTCTGTTCATTATTAGTGGAGCTGTGTTGTCACCATGGGAACAGATATGCAGCTTATACTCTTCTTCCCGAGTGTCCTTGATTTGAAAAAAGCCCCGAACATCTAAGCTCCAAGTTGAAGAACGGTGCCTAATAATCAGCGACAGGAGATGAAGCAGAGTGTGTGCTGAACTGTGGTGTATTTATTTATCAATGAATCTGCATCCTGCTGCCAAACATGCATCCTGCTGTTGATGTTATTGTCACTGGTGTGTCTGAATGCCTACATGGGCTGCTATTTTGTTAAAAACTGGTATCAAAGTACCTCAAGCGGTCATGTTAGTGATTGGAGTTTTTTCCAGTAGGATGGCGCACACAGTGATGGCGTTTCTCCTCCACCACCTTTTGCTACACACTGCTGGTCATCTGGCTGAAAGAAGACGACCACACTTTTCGCAGATTCCACTGTGTACAAGAAAGACAAATATATCTGTGGAAGAATACACTTAAAAACATCTACTTATCTTTCTCTGCACGCATATGGAGAACGAGGCTGTTCTTGATCCAACAGCTTTTTTTATGATGTTCCACTTTTTTGCAGCAATAGCAACTTCAATTCTTCTTGAATGATTTTCCATGAGGTCTTGTGTGGCTATGCTATTCCTTTTTTCGTTTTTGACCATTCTCCCATGAGCACATTTTTTAGGTCAGACACAGATGTTGGAATAAAGGGCCTGGGATCTTCATTATTAGATTAAGAGCATACAGACACTTAAGAGGCATAACTTCACCAAAATGTATCCTTTGGATGGTTTAGTTTAACCCAAGAAATCATTGTACTTAGGAGGTTTGTTTTATAAATGTTTCTATGTTTTTTCTCTCTCTCCTACAGTTACAAATAAGTTGACATTTATTAGGCAAATAGAAGATTATGTCATTTAACAACTTTTACAACCAGTAGCCGCTTTCTTTATTGACGAGTGATTACAGCAGGAGCCTTCAAGCTTCTTGTTTCTGCAGAGAAAAGTCAGGCAGCAGAGAAATACTGTCATATAGTGAAGACAATCTGTGCAGCTGTCTCTGAAGAGAGACATAAATTCATTCATAGATCGTTTTATCTACAAGTTTAAAACAAGAATTTTAAACTTGTTCATCTTGTCGGTTTAAAATTAAACACAAGTTGCAAAAAGCAAAACAGCAACTGTAGAATTTGTTTGTTTTCAGAAAAGATGGGAAAAAAAAAAAAAAAGATTATGAAAATCAGGCTGGACGATTTTATCCAACACAGCCAATCTTAAGAAGCAGGACGGCACTGCTGCACAGTCAGTAATAAATCCTGATGCCGATGATGATTTATCCTGCGGTAATCAATTGAAATGATCAATATCACTGATTATGTACAGCACAGCCTGGCTCCTCTAAGCCTCCTGTGGTTTCTCATAGAGGATGATTTGGCCAAAGATCAGAGCTCTGAGAGCCTCACAATCCGATTAAAAGTTCGGGTGTCCATTGTGCTGCAGAAAAGAAAAAGAAACTTTCTCCCTCTGCCAATAAAAGGTGGATTTCTTTGTTGGTTGTTCTGTATGCAAGATTATGCAAAACTAGCAGAGTTTTATGAAAAGTGCTAGAGAAGTAGAGCATGAACAAGAGCAGATTATGTTTTTGTGCAGCTCCAGGTCACACTCCTAAAAATGTTTTAAGGTTAGATTTCATTTTAACTCATCAGCTTAATATAATTACACTAAAATGCAACTGTCTTAATCCATTCTGCTGCTTTGCATTTACATAATCACTCAGATCTTTTGTTAGTGAACTTGGCTAAGGCTTTTTCCAACTGTGCAACAGTGGCATATTGTAAATACAAGTTTCCTTAAAGTTGTAGAAAGATTAAGGGAATATTTTAACTCTTTTCGATGTAGAGTTGTGGGACGTAGTCATGAGTAGTCAGCATTTTACCACATATACATAACAGGGTAGTTTGGAGAATCTGCGTCAAGCCACTTAAACCACCCTGACCCCTTTGTAAAAAGTAATAGTTTTCCAAATGTAACTACTGGTGGCCCCAGCTGTGGAGGGGACATTTTTTTATTTATTTATTTTTTACCAATCCTTTTTTGCAGATGAGTTTCAATTCAACCATATTAGAGGGAGTTTAACTGTGAATAGCTGTTTTATGGTCATACTACAGCATCCTATGTTCAAGCTTTATGTAGGCCACTCAAACATCTTCATTTAGATTTTCTTTCCGCTAAAGAGAAATACATTTAAACTTTTTCAGACTAGTAAATGTCAATTAATTTATTTGTTTATTTATTATCTGGTCATGATTTATTTTCCTCAGATCAGTGTATGACATGTCTGTTTTTTATACCTCTCAGTGTGTGCTGTCTGGCCATTTTTGTTTATAAAGGATTTCTAGATTCTTCAGGTCTGCCAAGTAGACCTGAGTAAAATTGATCTGATGTCCAAAAAAGCTGCTTAATCAAAGTTAATTCATGATATAACAAGGGAGACATTTTCACATGGTGTCAGTATTTAAAAAGGTTTATTAAGACTAACAGTTTTTCTTAAAAACAACAAAAAAAAAAATTAATAAACAAAATCAGAATTTGAAAAACAGGTCTTTTTTGATAGGGTGTCTTTTTAAGCTGTAATCATCTGAAACACTGAAGAGTGACAAAACAAAACAAAACAAAAAAACAACCCATAAACAAAATACTTCTGTAAGGGGCTTTTTTTTTGTTTTTAGCAACACTCTGCACTCTTGGAGTTTCTGTGTCTCTGTGCCAGACTTAAAAGATTTTATTCATGAATATCTTGAACTCTGCAAGCTTCAAACTACACTTAAAGCGCCAGGCTCGTGTTGGACATGTCCACAGTCTGTCAACTGTGATTTCTTTTGGAAACACTGATGATGGTTGGCGGATGAGAGGACTTGGTCTGCTGCAACCTGCCGTGTTTGATGCCATTCATTTCGCTTCATAATGATTCAGGCTCACTCACACTTGCGCACGCACGCACACGTTTAAGAGCTGTTCCCCAGTATAGGAACCCTGACAAATCGAGTGAATGGAAGCTCGCAGTCCGCTGTGTCCTCTTCGGCACTCAAGTAAATAACATTTCCGAGATTCAATCCAAAAGATTTGCAGAGCCCCATTTCACTTCTGCTCAATCTAGTTTGTGTCAAAGCGTAAGATGCATTATGAAGAAAATGTGACCAAACACTGGAAAATAAAATATAGTGTTGCTACACGTTAGCTAAAAGCTTTTGGAAGTCCAGGATAATAGCGGCAGTACTGATTTATGTGCATCAGTTTGAGCAGTTATGAGACTTTAGATTGCATTATGCCGTTTGACAAATATAGAAATATTCCTTTTATTCTCCGTTTTACCGTATGCCATCAGTGTTTAATGGATTGCTCAACATTTCCTCTTTAAGAATGCATATGTTCTTCATTCAGTGCAGATTTTAAATCATAGTGGATATTAGTCTTAAGCTAACAGATGTGACATTTTTTAAGGAGACTTTATTAAGTAGTTATTTATACTATTATTATTATAGGTAAAAAGGATCATTTGGTTGAGTAAATGTTAACAATAATAATTCTTGACACTGACACTGCATGGGGTGTCACATGGACCCTGCAGCGAAATGTGAAGCAAACTCAATTTGATTGCAGCATTTTGACTTGTCAGATGTAACTAGAGCTGATAACATCATTACTTCTGTGTTGGACAACAGGACTGAAGCAATGAACGAGCAATTAAAAAATAAATAAATAATAATAAAAAAATAATATATATATATATGTATATATATATATATGTATTTATAAAGGTCTGTCAGGTTTAAAAAATTATATTCAGTATTAACTGTGGTGGCAAACACTTGAAATCAACAGGTGCAAAATGTCTTGGCATTAAAGCTACATCTGTGCATTACTCACGATGAAGTTTAGGATGTAATGCGTTTTATCTTCAGTCTGCTATGCACATTTCAGTTGACACTTTGGACATTAGTTTTGTTAATGGAGTAAAAAATGTCAACATCCGCCAATAAAATACGACAGTCCACCAAGAAACCAATTTGATATCATGTTTCAGATTTCTTTTCCGTAAGTATATGCTATCTTAAATTGATTTGATCCCTAATGACTGGGACCACTCTGAAAACTAAGACAAGTAAGGAAATTAAGTTTTCCTGTATATCTTTAAATTTCATCTAATCCAAAATATTATAGATCAATATTAGTGTCACAAAACTGAGTAACAATACCACAGTATCACCCATCTTAACACAAAAACCTAAAAATTATTGATTTCCTCTTGCTTTAATCAGAAATGTTGAAGTTATTCCTACTACAATAACATGCAATAACACTGATGCTGTCTATAAGATGAAAGAAATGCTTTGGAGGCCGGACAATCCTGCTTTTTGTCCTTTCCAAATATCCTTAAACAGCTGTGAGTGAATCTCATGTCAGGAGGGCTCCCCACCCAGTATACCAGTTGGCGTGACGGGTGGGGTAGCCCATGAAATTCCAGTAGTTCCAGGGATTCCAGTAGGCCAGCATCGCCTGCCAAAGTGAAGAGCATGCATCTGTTTTATATGTTGCAAAGGGAGACAGACCCTCATATGAAACATTTGTGAACTCATAGCTTTAAAAATGTTACAACAATGTAAAAAAATAGCTTTGAAGAAAGTATTTTCTGAAGTTTTGTTTAATGTTAATTGAGTAAAAAGGAATTAAATAGAATTACAGTAACTAAACTGAATGAATGAATTAAATTGGAACTAAGAATGCAATAAATATAATCAAATCCACTAAACCACAGCAAGTGCACTCGTTAGCACCTGCTGATTATGTTGGAATATTTTTTTTTTATGAATCTGGTGGATCTGTCAAGCTATTTCTCAAATCATTGGAGTTTTGTGTGGGTTTATTGTTCAAGTAATTAGTTTACTTTCAACTTTGCTGCATATTTTACTGCTTTTTACTGTCATCAAACATGTGAGGCAAATATATTTTAAATACACCACATAGAAAAACAAGCAGGAAGGAGTCTGTTGTCTGGGGAAATATTATTTTTATTTTCTATGTTGCTATGGTAATATTTTAGTTATTTTTAATCTTGTCACTGTTTTGTAAGCTGGTGTGTCTCTACATCTCTGGAAGCTGGTTTCTTATTTTCAGAGCGAGCTTGCAGGCATCTCCCATCAATCACAGCAAATTTATGGCAAATGTGTCAAATGAATTTTACCATGACTTTTTTTCTAGAAGGGAATAACATTTACTCAAATAAAATAGAATATTGCAATTTACACAATTTTTTGGCTTTAGTTATCACACTACGGGACGAGGGACTTCTATCAGATTCTGAAGTCAGTTTCTGAAGCATTTTCATCCAATCTGACCTTTTTTTTTTCGGGTGAATATTAACCTTATAAAAATCCGCATGCTATCATGGATGATTACAGACATCTCTGAGTGTTTTCAATCAGAGCCTTCTTTAGAAATGATGTGAAACAGACTGCTACAGGAGATCCTTCCTGCCCATAGCCGTCATCATACAACAACATTTGGATAATATAAGTTGCAATAATATTTAATTCATTTTTCAGATTAAGAAAGTATTTTTGAACTGAATGTAGAGGCAAAAGTTGTCAAAGAAGTTGATCATCTTCAGAACTTTAAGTGGTACAAATATTTTTATTCCTGATTTTCATTTGACTGATGTCTGCTTATATTCACTTCTTGTAAAACACCACATTCTGCTGGCATCACTTTAATGGCTTGAAGCCAAGTAAAGTCTGAATACATAGAACAAATCTACTGTGATGTGTGTTAAACACTGCTTAATTCTGTGTCTTCTGCATAACTGGTTCAGGTGCTGTGTTCTAAATGTTGCCTTATTGCAACAATGCGAGACACGGCACAGCAGCTCTGCAAAATCACAGTAGGTCAGATATTTAGTAACCCTTCTCTCATACTGCTGTTTTGCTGCAGACTTCAAATAACAAACATAAGTAAAAAAGAAAGAAAAAAAAAAGACAATACAAATAGACTTTGTGATCTGTGATGCATTGTGGGAAAATCCTTGTGACATCCATCCTGTTTGAAATGAAAGTTAAATAAATGTTTCCATTCATTAGGAAGATCACAGAAAACAAAAATAAAACATCCATTAACTTTTGCCTTGAGATTCTTTGCTGAAAATTGACAGACACTTAAAGAAGATAAGGTTGAAACAGTTTGAGGACAACCTTGAGGCCTCAAGGAGAAAATCTTCATATTGCAGCTTTAATTCATGCCAGCTGCTCATGTTTAGACCAGCTGTACTTCTGTGTGTCACCATCTTGCATCACAAGGAAACTTCTCTGCCTTGGTTATATTTCTCTCTCTGTGTGAAGAGTTCAGGTGATAGCAGCTAAGGGAATGGTCCAGTCATGAGCAGTGGTCCATACTGCTGGATAGAGTGTGTGTGGGTGCTGCATCCTCCCAGCAGATGTTCTCCACATTAAAGCAGCAGCAGCAGCAGCTCATTTTGCATCGCTCTGCTTGGCTGCTCTCTGTTCTGTAGTCCTCTGTGTCGCTCTGATTATGCTCTGCTGGAGAGAAAAAAAAGAATAAGCTTTGCATTTGCATCTAAAGATTTAAATCACGCTCATTTATATTCTGATTATAATTTTGAGTTAAACGGCCATGGATTGGAGACCAATTATTGTATTTTTGCTCAATTAGAATTTTTTTCAGAATATGATGGTAAATATGTACACATCATTGCAATATTTTGAGCAGCGTCGCTTCTTTTTGACTGTATTTTTACCTAAGGAGCCGTAGTTTAGTGCAGACATTGTGTATAATGATGCCTCCTGTCATGGTTAACATCTCCTCTGGCAGCGCTGCCTCTCCTCGCTCTGTTGCCAGGCAGAAAACACAGAGTTGCATCCCCACTGATCAAAACAAGGCTGATTATATAATTTCTATTTATGATTTTTGGCTCATGTTATTTGTGATTTTGACAAAGAAGCCAATGTAAATGAGGTTAAGTATCTGCTGCTTCTCCTTTTACCCATAAACAGCCAAACACTTTAATCAAAGTAACACACTACTCCCTTTGCTGCTGTGCTCCAAAGTTTATCGGCTATTTCTGGAATATGTGTGTATGAGAGAGTTTTCATTAGCAGATTGTAAATATTTCTCCAGTTTGAACATTAAATGCATTATGCATGGATGGGGTGCCCCCACCCCCGCTGCAAATCACCCGGGTTGTCGGAAACTGTTTTGGATACATCACATCTATAATCCCAATTAGCCACACTTTGTATTTTTGTAATCTTGTGGGGGCTGTGAATGGTTGCATGCTTCCTTGGTGCCGGTGTGTTTCAGGAAGGTTAATTATTTCCAGACTGCCTCCAGTGAGAAGCACTTTGATGTACAAACGAGAGCAGAAAGCTCATCGGTACGTGTGCACCCTGTGTTTCTATGTGCTGTCAGGATTTGCAGTGTGTCTGCTTTAATTGACTCTGGCTGGAAACACAAAGGCATGCAAGTTTTCGTAGCCTTCTCGCCATCTGTGTGCATGTCGATCTTGGTTCTGTCCAGATGTACTGTGATACAATAAAGGCTCAGCATGTCAATTAATATTTGCTGACCAAAGACTCTCTTTATTATGTAAAGTCTAAAACAAGAGGAAAATGCACACATTTTGAATCTATCTATCCTGAGACAGCAGTGAATCTGCATGCTTACCATGCATTGTCAATTCTTACCTCATGTAAAGAGATGTATAAAAAGCCTAAAAGTAAATGCATTCTTTATTTTATTGCATTATGTGGCCAGATGACTGTATAGTGCTGTTAAACCATCTAACATGTCAGATGAGATAAAATTCCCCCAAAGTCAATGCATTTCCATCTGGAAATAGGTGATAAGCAACAGAGAATAACAAGTTCATTTTCCTTTTTAGTCCAACATTCATTTCACAACAAAGAACAGGAAGTGACAGAGGCTGAAGTTCTGAGTCAATTTAGCAGCTTGGCTGTCATCATCATAATCACCATCATCATCAGCTGTACTGTCATAATTATCTGTGTTTTTGTAACCAAGTTATGCAAACCAAAGTCAGACTTTGTTCTTCACCCGCTTCAGTTTCCATTTGTTGCTCTCAGTTTTAGAAAAAGAAGCGACTTTCATTCTGTGATTTGTTTTTCATGTTTCTCCTCTTACTCAGCCTCAGGAACACAGAACAAGAAGATTATTTTCTAACTGGAAAATGAAATTCATAAAAGTGCTTTGCTTTTTCCAGGAGTCCTGCCTGTTTCTGCAAGGCTTTTATATCATAAGTCTGGCTGGGGTTTTGTCCTGAAAAGCTTTCCTGTTTTTTTCTGCTTATTTTTGCCTTTGAATTATTTGTAGGTTTTTAGAATTAGATACTTAAAAAAACTCTTCCAAGGTTAATCACAATCAGATTATAATTTGTACCAAATATCTGTTTCTTTGGATATTTGTGTTGTTGAAGTATTGTTGACATGTACCTCTTTTTTAATTTGCAGATTGTTTCAACCTTGATGAGAAAACCCCGCAGGGATTTATTTTTCTCTCGGCATCTAAGTGAGAGGCAGAGTGAAAAATTCATAAGCTTCTGCTTCTTACTGGCCGGGGTTTGGGTTTACATCTATTTCATCTTACTCTGCTTCTATGTGTTATGTATGAGGTCGTCTGCTGACCCCTTTCCATCTCGCCATCAGTCACCACCCTGAGAACGGGTGGGTGCCTCTGTTCAAGTGCCCTTCCATGTCTGTCAGTGATGTGCCGTTTGGCCCTGGAGGCCAGTTTTATGTGTTTTTCTGTCCAAGGACTCTGTTTTTGGCCTTCAGTTGGCTCCATTCACACCATTTTGTTGCTCAAAACGTGATGGAGGATTTGCCTGTTTGTGTTCAAATCTAAAATTATTTCTAAACACGGCACAGGTAAATAAAAGTAAACACTCTTCATTGTAGAATTTTAAATGTTGGGACATAAAAAATGGGTTTCTTCTTTACCAGATGCTAAAATGGTTAAAAAACTTAAGTAGACCCATTAATTCAGTGGCTAGTCATTTTCTGTATGACTTTTATTAGATTCACATCATTTTGGAGGCTTTTTTGCCCACTCCTGGTAATGAAATTGACTGAGTATTTTTGCATTATGGTCACACTTAGTTTTTCATCCACAGGTTTTCCATTTTGGCTTTATCTGTTTGTATTAGATGATTTATTGCTGAAAATCAAATCATTTTAGTAGTTTTACATACATCCATGCACGCGCACACGCATACATACATAAAATCTGATTCTTTCAAAAAATATTTGTATAGTAAAAAACAGGAAAGTTTCATAATGATATTGACACCTACTATATTCAACTGTCTTACATCGTTTTGCATCTAATTAAAAAACTTCCCATGTAATTACATTGAAAGTTCCACAATCAGAAGCAATCAAGGGAATCTCTTTCAGTGCCGCAGCTTATTTATCTCAATATGTCTGTCTAGTTAGATCCAATCACAATGGTGTGTAAATGGAGGAATTGCTCTCGTTGACAAGAGGTAATTATTCCCTGGAGACGAATCAAAGCCAGGCTGCACGGTTCTGACCTCACTGAGCTCACTCTGCAATGTTTTTACCAGCCCCGAGGAAAAAAAAAAAGATGAAATCTACATAAAATATTCATCACTGTGCATAATCAGACATGCTGTTCGAGACCTAGTTTAGGTGTTAGGAAGCTGTAAGCACTCAGCAACCCAGATTAGATTTTGTGAGTGGGAAATATTTGAAAAGCCAGTGGGCCTGTTGGCTCTGCATGAAGTTCACAGTGAAGACCGGAGGGTGGCCAGTTGTAAACACATTAGAAGTGAGTCTGATGAAGCAGATCAGCATCTTTAGTCTGCTTTCATAATTAAGACCGAAGTGAAGTTCTGACGGCCTTTAGAAGTCAGTTATGTCATCCCGCAGATGGTAAGCTTTTGGAGAAGATGTTTCTCTGTGTGTGTGTGGACTTGACTTTGTGGTCCAGACAGTTATGTAATGGGTGGTGACTAATTAATGAAGCACTTATTTTCTCACTCCTGTTTTTTTTGACAACAGCAGATTTTATTGTCGTCATCCACTCGTCACCAGCTGGCGGTTAAACGTGGTTCTGACTTCACATAATCAGATTAGTGTCTGACTTTTTTTTTTTTTTTTTTTTTTTTAAGTTCAGAAGTGAAATGGCACTGTGTGCTCACACCGAACACACGTTTTCTACCACAGGGGACACATTAAGGGCAAACACTCATCAGGGCCTCAGGGCCAATTGGATGCACTTAGCTTACTTGCTGGCTTGTTCAGCGTCACATGATGCATCCTGCAGCCGTTTTGGCTTGTTTATTTTCTGGAAAATCAATAAAGCTTCACACACTGCACACAAAATCATACAGGCACATCAGGCTTATAAATCTTAAATGTTCTAGAGCTATTGGCTGGTAGATATGAGTTTATATAACAGCGCCCTCATTTGCATGAGGGTACACTTCAGGTACTCACTGTTTTAAACCCTGTGAGGGGTTTATAAATGATCTATTTTTACTTCCTTTGTGTCGGTACTATCATCTGTCAATGTTTATAGGAAATAAATAATTTTGACAATTTTTGAAAAATTAAACAAAAGAACAGGCACAAGCCAATCAAAAGTGCAATCAATAGTTGCCAAGAAATGATGATGTTATGTTACATTTGGTCTGGACCATTGAATTCAGGCATCAATAAAACAACCAGGATGTCCACTCAAAACAAAAGTTGCAATGGTAATGGCGTCAGTGATTCATGACGGCTTGTGGCTAGCCGGAAACAATGTTTTTTAGTCATATTTATCTTGTCCTCCACTATAAACAAAGATCCAATAATTATTCAGATAATTTTTCACTTGAAAAACACCAATGTTTAGTATTTGTCTTGTTCCTAATCAGCCTTTAAACACAAAGGTACATATAAAAAACTGCTCTTATTGTTACATTTTTAGTTTTCCAAATATCTAATTCTGTTGCTTAGTGAAACCTATTCTTTATTCTAAGATTTTTCCTAAAACAGAAGATAGAACCTACCTGAAGCACTGTACCACTGTGGATTGACACAGAGATTTTGTTTTTCTACTTTCAAGGCTTTCATATTAAAGTCCTGATGCAATAAAGCCGGATTTTATTTCCTCCTAGTTACATATATCGGTTGTAAGCAGAGGCACCTATTAATATAGTATAGCTCCCCATTTCACCTTCACTAGAGTTTAAAATTAAAACCTAAGAATAAAACAAGCTGCCATGTGTGCTGTTCTGTTGACGTAGACGACCAAAAGCTTGTAAAATATATTTCTGGGTATTTAATAATCTGAATAGGGAATCATGCTGTTCCGAATTTATCCGATTATTTTTTAAATATTATTTGGAGATGCTTTTATGAATCATAATCTTCTTTTTATGTTATATTTGACCTGAAGGCTGAAGGATTGTTTTTGTCTTACCCAAGTACAAACATGTAGGATTTCATCTGGTAGCTAAATACATGCTAAAATTGGTCTTTAGAGTATTTACTTCTTCTTCTTTCATGTTAGATTGATGATTTGTTTCTTGGAATAGAGGACTTTTTAGATAGGCTTACTCAATCAGCACATGTATGGCATACTTATGTAATTTTCCCATGACTGCTCTACCACACTCATACACTTTGATTTAGCAAACATTAATCATAAGAGAAATAAATTGCTATAGCATCTTAAGTAGAAGTGACAGATTGGAATCCAACAAAAATCTGTATTAGAAGATTATCCACGGTCACTCATCAAAGCATATGTTGGTATGCAAAATCATTCCATTCTTGTTTTTTTTGGTAACCAAAAAGGAGAATCTGTCCACACTATTAAGTTTCTCACATTGCTTAAATTATCCTTTAGCACTCTGAATTTACATTTGTATAAAGTTATTTTTGAATCCTAATTCCAGCCTGCTTGTGATCAATCTTGCCCTTAGTGTGAGATGGCCCTCCTGATTTATTGGTACTCGCCATCGAATTGGCTTCACGGATTACACAGCTCTGACGTGAAATTGTTGGCCTGATCCAAATGTGCGTCTCATATATTTCCTGGCATTTTTATTGGCTTCCTGTTTGTTTTTTAAGTAGAATATAAATCTTAGTGCTGGGCTTAGATCCATCAACACTCTAACAAATACCTCTTCCTCTTTCCTCTTCCTTCTTTTCTGAGCTTCTGCCATCTGGTCTCCTTAGACCCCAAGAACATTACTGCATTTCTTTTTCAAGGAAGGGAGAGGTTAAGTTGGAAGCCTTTTGAAGTACACGGGGAAACAAACGAGAAGAGAAGCAATTCATCTATCATCCTTATGTCATGCTCACACTCCCACAGCAACACTCATGAACATTTCCACTGTGATCCGTCATCATCTCTCATCATATAGTTTGTTGTCACACGAGCAAGGCCTCAGCGGCAGCAGCAGCAGGTTGGCAGTGGGAGATGAACCGAGATGGGATTCAGTCTGGCATGCACATTTGTGTGTTTGGTTTTGTTCCTTGTGCTCTGTATTTTCCCCCCGTTAGTACTGAGTGGGCTAATTTTTAATGTTCTGCATCCATCTGTGTGTCACTCTGTCGCAGCCCTACTTGTTTGTGTGTTTTGAGTTTCTTTGCTTGTGATTGTCTGTGGCTCGGCTTTGTGCGTCGCTATTCGTTATTGTCAAAATAAGTGTTGCTCTGTGCGTGCGCGCCAAGGTAAATGGACATTGGCAGATGACGTAACAGTTTTTGTCCCCTGCGTCTCGCTTCATGCTTCAGAGTTCATTGTGTGGCAGACACACATTTTAGTTACGTATTTGTGTGTCTGTAGTGGATTATTTCCTGGATGCATCTGGTTAAAAATAGCCATGGAGCCACTCAGTTTATAGCGAGGCATTAATCCCTAATTGTTTAAAGTGCAGACTTTCATAGTCAGAATGGAATAGCAGGGGTGAGCTGTTTTGGTTAAGATCAAGGTGTCAACATGGTTTCTGTGAAAGTGTGTGCAATCTCCACAGGACCTTGCAGATGTGGTCACGTTTGTGTTTATGTTGTTTTTTTGGGTCAGCTACAAAGCAGAGTATGACTTAATAGTTTATGTTTTTTCACTTCAGTTTAATAGGTGGTGACAATACCCTGGTTTGTCAGCTACCATCATGAAAGGAAAGATAAACAAGTAATTTCCCACTTGTATCTAAGCACAAGTTTTTAGAAACTAATTCAGTAGATTGTGGATTAGAAAGCATTATGTAATGGGGAATCTATTAACATCTTTTTCTCCAATTACTAACACTAGTGATATTTCAATGGTTAGAAAATAGAATAATGTCCTACTGCTGTGTTGTACAGTTGAGAGCCTTTTAGCAGTGGTTTGAGAAGATGAAATGTATAATAAATGGTCCTGCTGTAGTAAAATAATAATGGAATAATAAAACTGAAAGCTGCGACAGAGTCAACCCAGGCTCCAGCTTGTGTCTCTTGGTGTTTGTGCTCTTCGTTTTAAGGACCAGAGGAGAAGAGGCAGGAACATGACAGAAATACGAGCTGATGTGTACAGAATAATTCATAAAATACTTGGCAGATTAATTATCTTTTTTGTCTCTAAAATTGGGAAGTTCTGCAATAAAATTGAGTCAGATAGATACTGTATGACATGCATGAATGATTTATAGAAATCAAACTTCCCATAAATATTTTTAAAAAATTTGTGTGTGGATTTAAGATCTAGTTAAGGGCTTGTTTGCCATGGCACCAATCATGCACAAGAAAATCTAAAGGGCTTTATTGGACATTCCGGAAAAAAGTCTAAGAAAATTTACATTAAAGAAAAGAAGTACATCATATTAAATTAGTAAAGTTGTTTATGGGCTGAGTGAAAGTGTTTGAGTAGATTTTTAGTATGGCTGGCCTAACAAAATTAATTAATCCACACTCACAGTATAAAGGTATCAATCCAATAGATTCCCTTTGGGACCTTGTGGAATAGAATATTTGTATTATGAATGTACAGCCAGCATTCATAATGCAATAAATATTGTATTATTTATTTATAAATAAATAAACAATTATTTATAAATATTAACAACATAGACCATGTGTTTGAGAAATGTTTCAGACTGCTGAATTCATGCAGTGAGGAATTAAAGCAGCTCTGAATGAGAAAAGGTGGTCTAATCCGGCACTACCGAAGCCTTACAAAGGGGCCGGTGAGAGAAGATTGTTTTGCTTTGTCAGTAAATGTGACTGTTAAATCGTCTGCAGATTTAACAATTTACATTTAATAACGTGAACAAGGGCACATGTGACTGAAATATAAACTGAAATCTTGGAAACACAGACTTGCCATTTCATTGCCATTCTCAGTTCAGTATGTTTCCCCAGCTCTACGTCTAAGACTTACAGCTGAGTTTTTATCACAATGATCCTTGCACTGAGTTGGACAAATAGCTGCAATAACTGTGGCCTAAATGTGCAGCAGGCTTTAGTCATCAGGGACCGTCTACTGTGCGAAACAGTAAAAAGTGCAGCCGTCTCGGCTGTCTACCATCTTAAAGTGGGATTTATTTTCAGGGAAATCATTTTCAATGAACATCATATGTGACAGAAAACACTGTACAGTAACCTAGAGCATTTATTTTGCAGTGCTCTTTACAGGCTTGGTGTTTCTGCCAACTGATAATTGAATTTGTACATTTCCAACTCAATGTTGTTCATATTTAGGACTGAAACAATTAATCGGCTTAATCGTGATGAATCTGTAACAGAAATAATTGTCAGCTAATTAAGTAAATGATTAATCACTGACTGGAGTATACAGACTCAAAACTCAATACTCAATAGTTGCAATTAAACCAAAACTGGACTAAAAATATAGAAATTTTGCATTTAACATAAAAAACTTATTTTTCTGTAAAAAGAGTTCTACACAGAATTCCTTAAGTGGCATAAGTTCAAATGCTTTAAAACCAATTTTCTATCAAGCACTTTTTGCTAATTTTCTAATTGGTCAAACCAAAAAATGAACAGACTACACTGTATACCTATACTGTAAACAGAAAGAGCTGAGCTTTTCACATGTTAATGTTAGAAGTACATATCTTTAGTTGCAGACGCGTCCTTCGTTACAAATTACAAATGATCAGGCATAGACTTAAGGAATGTCATTACATTTCAGGCAATGCTAGATTTTTTTTAAAGGAATTTAATTATCAGTTTATTTGTATTTTTAATGTATTTAATGTTTTTAATTTTAATCATGCATTAAAATCTTTAATGCGTGATTAAAGTCACGCATTAAAGACATTTAAGAGATAAATTTAAAAATCTGCAGAATGGGCCAATTTTTTATCCAAATTTTGATTAATAATCAGAATATTCAACAGTGTAACCAATTTCTAAGTTAATCATTAGTTGAAACTCTAGTCATAACTGATGGACTTTGTAGTCTTTTTGCATTTCATTGCTTTTTTTCTGTTGCACAGTGTAGCTTTTTTAAAAAAAAACCTAAACTACACAGGTGACCTTGATCAACTCAGGTTATCCTCTCCAGCTTTTACAGAGCAACTTTGAACATATAGCTCCATCTCTGCTGCTTTATGGGTCTAACTCAGTGGCACGTTTGTTAGGTCTGATTTTTAAAACTAGGATCTGAGCCAGCATAGAGTACTCTGCCTTTGTGAAATTTTGCTGATGAAATACTTTAGAAAAGGTAAGAAAAAGTATGATAATAGGATGCTTGAAGCAGTATTTAGTTATACTACGTTTACATAAAGTGACTAGAAAATAAATTAAATGAGAAGCATTTTTATTTAGGGCTCTTCACTTTATGTTGTATGTTCCCACATTCTGGATTGTACCTTGTGATCATTATAGATTCTATTCTTGCTTCTGAATCAGCTAAAATAAATCCAAAATGCTGCTTTAACCTCTAGGACAAATAATAGAAGTGTCATGTTTGTCTCAAGTTTCCTTGCCCACATGCAGAACACGACAGGAGAATAAGTCTTTAAGTAAAAGACAGTTTATTGTAAACAGGTAAATGTGCTTGCAGGAGGGGATGGCTCGCTCAGAAAGCCCTCGCGAGTCGTACAGCGTGCTAGAAGACAATCAGGCAGATGGTTAGTTTTAGGTCGTGGGAAACCCGGACTTCGGGGAAGAAACAAGGTGCAGTCTTACTTGTACC
The DNA here is from genome assembly GCA_903067055.1 of Poeciliopsis paucimaculata. Classification (NCBI taxonomy): domain Eukaryota; kingdom Metazoa; phylum Chordata; class Actinopteri; order Cyprinodontiformes; family Poeciliidae; genus Poeciliopsis; species Poeciliopsis paucimaculata. The sequence continues at coordinate 104,063 of CAEGAD010004151.1, forward strand.
GGAGGAGTACGAGCTGGGGAGATTTGGAACAGAGGGATCGGGGTTAATCTCCTTGTGGTCCTTAGACAGTCCCAGGTTCCAGAGAGGAGGGGGGAATCAAGGGATGTGGAGATCCTCGGGTGACCCGTGGGCGAACCACGGTGTCACAACANGGACCCGTGGGCGAACCACGGTGTCACATCAGGGGGAAAGGAGCCAGGGCAATCCGGGAGAGGTTCTCAGGAAAAAACTCAGCGGGTTGGAAGCTGCACCTGGAGGGGGGTAGAGCAACAGATGAATACACAGGAGGTAAACGCTTGAAAGCTTTGGCTCAGAGGCTCTGACTACCATGTAGGTTAACACTCAGGCGATGAATGAGTGGTGATCAGCTCCTTTTGAACAGCCGAGCAGGTGAGTGATGAGCAACCGGTGTGTCAGGAAGCCTGACACACCCCTCCGGGACGACAGCCTCTGGCACCCTCTAGCGGGTGGAACAAAGAACAGACACCACACCCCGGTACCTAACAATAATTCCTTTGTGAAAGGTTGGTTTTTGACCTAACTTTAAAAACTTTCTTCTGGACTCATGTTGAATTACTGGACTGTAGACCATTTGGAAGATTTGCCAAGAGTATTGCCATTGGACATGTGCATAAAAGGTCTGAAGGTTCATGACGGCAACAGGGTGGCAGTGCCGGAAATCCTGTGGTCGCTGCAAAACCGGGTGACACTGAACTATGAGGGTTTCCAATGCTGCTTCCAGCTTTAATTTTGATACTATTATTTATTTTAACTCTTGCTATGCTTTGAATGTATACTCCCAAATCCATCTGGACAAAACCAGTCAGAATATTTAAAATAACCTTCAAACTAGAAGGAGATCACATTTCCAGGGGGTCCTTTGATAGCTCTCTGTGTCTACTTTACATTACACACAGTGTCATTGTTCTGACTGTGTGCTACCTCGTCAGATTTTCCTACCGTAGCACAGATGGTTAGCTATGTCTATCTGTTGGTGCTATGTGTCCAAAACTGCTACCATCTTGTTTACATAAAACTATAGCGGGTTGTGTTAATGTTAAATACATTGGATAACATTATTTGAGTGACGGGACTGCAGTGGAAGCTTAGGAGTTATGCTTACCATAGCACTTAGATTAATTTATATTCACAATGAAACCACAAAAAGATTGCTTCCTTCATCAGAATAAACTACCTGTTTAAGATGAAAAGCTATACACTGTGTTCCAAATTATTATGCAAATGGGATTTAAGTGTCATAAAGATAAAATTTTTTGTTGAGCTGTTAAATTTATAAGTGGTATCGTGTGTCAGGGCTCTTTGAATCACTATGATTAATTTCAGAGAGCTGGTTGATTAGTTGTTTGGTGAGCTCAATTAAAGAAAATCTACTTAAGAAGGATGTTTCACATTATTAAGCAGGCCACAGGTTTCAAGCAATATGGGAAAGAGAAAGGATCTCTCTGCTGACGAAAATCATCAGATAGTGTAGTGCCATATGACAAGGTATGAAAACATTAGATATTTAACAAAAACTGAAGCGTTATCGTACTGTCAAGAGATTTGTGGCTGATTCAGAACGGAGATTTCTGTTAGACAAATTCATTGGCTTAAGAGAGCAATGCCCTTACAAAGCAACAAACAGTTATCTGAAGCTGCTGGTGCCGCTGGAACCTCAAGGTGGAGGATCCTCCAGAAGCTTGCGGTGCATGAACCTACTATTTGGCCACCCCTAACCAGAGCTCACAAGCAGAAACGGTCGTAATGGGTCCAGACGTATATGAAGATTAATTTTCAAACAGACTTGTTCACTGATGTCTGCTGTGCAACCCTGGATGGTCCAGATGGACGCAGTAGTGAATTGGTGGTGGATGGCCACCACATCCCAACATGGTTGTGACGTCAGCAAGGAGGTGGTAGAGTCATACTTTGGGCCCAAATCATGGGGAGAGAGCTGGTCAGCACCTTCAGAATCCCCAAAGGTGTGACAATGACTTCAGCAAAGCATATGGACTTTCTGACTGATCACTTTCTTTCGTGGTAGCAAAATCAACTTCATGCATGACAATTCACCATCTCATGCTGCAAGGAATACAACTGTGTCACTGGCTGCGATGGGCATAAAAGGGGAGAAAACTCATGGTGTGTCACCATCCTCCTTTGACCTCAACCCTATTGAGAACCTTTTGAGTTTCCTCAAGCAGAAGATCTGAGGGTGGAATGCAGTTCATATCAAAACAACAGCTATGGACATCCTGCAAAAAAATTCAAGCAGAAACTTTCCGCAAATTCACAAGTTCAATGGATTCAAGAATTGAGCAAAGAAGGGGCCCTATGTTAACATGTAACTCGGTCTGTTAAGATGTTTTTGATTGAAATAGCTTTTGATTTTAGTTCATGTGACCACTTAATGTTGCACATTCAAAGAATGACCATTTGAGGTTCTTTATAATTCCTAAAATGTTTAGAAAATCTGCTGTGCATAATAATTTGAAACAGTGCATTTTGAGTTTTTTATTTTTGAAAAAAATACTGTTCTCAGTAAAATTTGATATATACTGTAATAGTTCACGACTTGAAAATTAAATGCACCTTGATCTCGGCAAGTCACTCTGTCAGTTCCCGCAGGTAGTTATCTGTTCATATCATACTGAAGTCTTTGTATATGTGCTGTTTGACACATATATCAAAATATAAAATTTTTCTTCTGACGATTTTAATTCTTGTAACGTTGATAGTATTTTAGCAATTTTGCCACAGTGTGTCTTCCAATAGCGATTACTTATATTCCCTTCTTTGGAATTTTTCCTTAAGGATCAAATAGAACACATTCACTTCTGCTTGTATGTGAATGTGCTCACAATCCATTTGCTTGTGAACAGATTTTTTATTTGTCATTGCTTAATGTGGGTGGCTTTTCAGGAGGAGAGGCCACAGCTCCACGTTTGGATGCAGCTTCACAGAAGCGCCCAGTGGTCCTCTTCCTGCTCCTGACTTGCCATCATCTTCTTCACTGTTTCCTCATCTTTTATATGCTTTATTTATTGGAATATTTTCTCATAATTCTCAGAATGTGTCGGATGATTATCTGCTTGTTTGTTATTCTAATTAATAAATTTTTCTGAAAACATTTTTGTCTTTGTTTATTTTGTAAAATATGAGTTTACATGCTGATGACGATAATGAAAGAAGAAAGGGTTTGGTAGGTCTATGGTACGTATTGTAAATAAATCATCCAGTTATAAAGGACCAACTTTGGCCAGATGCAGCTTGGTAAAAATTAAATATGAAATCATTCTTTTAAATTTTCTTGCTTATGAATCCAGAGCAAAGAAATAATGAAAAGAATCACCTCAAAAGTTGTTCATTATGCTTAAAGAGATTAATAATTTATAAGCAATTAGTTTCAAGAAGGGAGCAAACATTTTAAATTCTTTGTGGACAGTACAGCTTCACTGGTAACAGAAGTGTGAAATGGTTTGACATGGTAAACCATTATTTATGTAGTTAAGCTTTTTATAATCTATGAGCCTATTATTTCAAACATTTTCTACTTAGTAGATTCAGACTAGTATTTTTATATATTCATAGGTCAAAAATGTTCCACTTGTCAGTTATGTTCTACTTTCTCTGTCACATAAAACTATTAAAATAAATGGACGTTTGTTGTTTTAATTTGATGAAATGTGAGGACAGGTAAGGGTGAATGGATGTTTACATGTCACTGTAACTGGGAGCCCATTCTAATTGACATTGAGCTCAACCAGCTGAATTCTGTGCTTGTTTGCATGTGCGTATCCCCTTAGTGTGGGCCAGAGGCAGCTGCTGTGCCTTGCCAGAGCTCTGCTTAGGAAGACTAAAGTCCTGGTGTTGGATGAGGCCACCGCTGCTGTAGACCTGGAGACAGACAACTTGATCCAATCTACTATCCGCTCACAGTTTGACGACTGCACCGTTCTGACAATAGCCCATCGCCTTAACACCATCATGGACTACACAAGGTTTGATGCATACCTCTTACACTATTTTAAAAGGCTTCAGTCTGATGTGTACATTTGTTTGTTTCAGCTTGTGCAATATAAGAAACTGTAGATTATACCAACCTTGAAAAGAAATCCTGTTGGTTGTTTTCTGCGTGCTGAATTGACAATTAGGACAGTATAAAACAGCATATTTTACTTAAGTCACAAATTTGATGACCCAAATATATTTTATGAAGTAGACCCTCAAACAGCCAGGATCACACAGGTCACAATTTATGATGGCTATCGTAACATGTAAACTTACTCCACATGCCTTTAAGTAACACAACTCTTTGCTAGAGTTCTGCCACCTCCTCACCAATGTTGTAACAAATTTTTAATGTATGTGAGGTTTTGAATGCATGTTCAAACTGAAACTCCCAGAGAATTCCTTAGACCACTGTGAACATCAGACGTGTGCACTGTTGTTATGCCAGTGACACACCTCTTAAAAAACCCAGATCAAAAAATGTCATGGCTTATTAAAATACGTAATGAAAGTACCGCAGTTATTTCTCCTAAGTTTCGGTATGCAATCATGCATTCATTCCAGTTGACATTGGTTATCAAACAGTGTAGTAAGCTCAACTGAAAAATTTCAGAGAAAATTTAAAAGGGGCCTACCAAAAAGTGCTTGTCGGTTTGAACCCAGAATTCTGATGCTGAAAATTAGCAACAATGCTAAGGTTAACTAAAATGTAAAATATAGTCTATAGCATGGGGAATATCATTATTATGTCGATTGACATGTACTTCCTCCATTCTGCATGGAGGAAGTTGATAAACATTACTTTATCAACTAAAATTAGGCGAAGGGCTAAGGTTAGCTTATATGCTGTCAGTAGCACGTGTTGTATCACCAGAATGTTGATTTACGTTGACTTAATCCATTGAGTATGAAAAACATAGGTAATAAATCAAAACTTAGCTAAAATGTTTATTTTTGGTACAAGGCTAATATTAGCATGAGCATGCCAAGTTACTAGAATTTGAATTCAAAAATACTTTATTAATCCCAAGGGGAATTAATAGTTATTATTAATTATTTGTTTACTCTTTAAATAATTAAGATTACTTAAAGAGTTTTGTTGTTGTTATTTGGCTCTTGTGGCCTTTATTTAAGGTGGTTTGACAGGAAAGTAGGTAATGAGAGAGGGAAGACATGCAGCAAAGGTCTCAAGGTCAGAAATTGAACCTGTGACGGCCGCATCGAAGACTTAAGGGCTCCTTATGTGGGTTGTGCTTAATCCCTGCACACTCACAGCAGCCCCCGATTTTTTAAATAGTTATTGAAGATCGTGATGGCCGGCGGCAGGAAAGATTTTCTGTAGCAGTCTGTACTGTATTGAATCTGACAAAGCTTCTGACTGAAGATGCTCTGCCTTCCCAATATAGTCTTATGAAGAGGATGGTCATTGTTGTTCATAATTTTATCAATCCTATGAAGAATCCTTTTTTGCATCGTCATCTGCAGAGGTTCCACAGATATCCTCAGAACCAGCTTTCTTTGTCAGGTTAATGAGCCTTTTTAGTGTCCCTGGTTCTAATCCTGCTGCCCCGACAGATGACAGAGACGATGATGCTCTCAACAACAGACTTATAGAAGATCTTTAGCATTTTGCTGCAAACCTTGAAGGATCCTAGCTTCCGAAAGAATTACGGTCTGCTCTGCTCCTTCTTACAGATGGGTTCACTGTTGTGTCTCCACACAACAGTGTGGCTCAGGTTACTAAGCCTTTATAATCAAAATCAAATTTTATTTGTATAGCACATTTCAGCAGCAAGGCATTTCAAAGTTCTTTACATCAAAACAAACACAAAAATACTAAGTCATGCAACATAGAATAAACAATCAAAACATTACATTAAATTTACATTAAACAAGTCATTAAATTTTTAATTGATTACATTTCAAATCCAACTCTAAACAGATGGGTTTTTAGTCGAGATTTAAAGGAACTCAGTGTTTCAGCTGTTTTACAGTTTTCTGAAAGTTTGTTCCAAATTTTTGGTGCATAGATGCTGAATGCTGCTTCTCCTCGTTTGGTTCTGGTTCTGGGGATGCAGAGCAGA